>OX465580.1:136851908-137103806 GCA_950022655.1 Alentia gelatinosa | reverse complement strand
CAAGAAACGCAGCGATTTCCAGAATCACCAACACAAAATGGAGTGTATGCGAGCTATTATTTCATAGTAAAATCGCTCACCGATAGTTTAGCGTCTCAGAAGCAATAATTAGGTGTAATATGAACTAAGATATAGCTCTTATACAGACCATTTTGTGTTGGCGATTCTGTAGATCGCTGTATTTCTCGCTTCGTGTGTCTTCGCCTTATCATTTCATATTTTCACTTGTTGTCGCCTCTGAAATGCTAAATTATCATTTGGAGATATTACTATGAAATTATATACACAATAATGACTTGTTTTGTGTACGAGTGGCCGTAATCTCTGAGTAGTTGACGCGTAGTAATATCCGAGCGATTAGCGAGGATATTACGTCGTCAACTACGAGGAGATTACGGTCACTCATATACAAAACCAGACGTTATTGTATTTATCACCCACCTACATGACTAATAACAAATCTTTTGCTAAAAAAATGTTTCTGTAGGACATTTAGTTCCAGACACCACACCACAGCAGAGTCAAGCGTGGCATTAATTCTGTGTAGACTTACACCAATAATATAGTTCGCCATTTCCCCAAGATTTTAGCATGCAAAGTATGTTATGACAATAATTTTTTTTATGGTAAATGAGATTATTATGACTGATTATAGATATTTAATATTGAATGAACATTCAAGAAACTTATTTTGAAGTACATGATAATTTGACCTCATTATGGATGGGACTTTTTTTCGGAATCTCCTGCGGGTAGCCGATTCCAGGTGCTCTATACATTTCCTACGTATTTGATGGGTAATAAATCTCACATACATGCCTTTTTTTGTTGGCGATTCCGGGGATAGCTGCATTGACTCGCTTGGTGTGTCTCCAGCTTTATAGCGGGGACACACCAAGCGAGTCAAGGCGGCGATCTCTGGAATCGCCAACACAAAATGGCATGTGTGTGAGATATTATGTCATAGTAATATCTCCCAATGATAATTTAGCGCCTCGGGAGCAATAATCAGGTGAAATATGAAATAATATAGGCCTTTTTGTGTAGGCCATTTTGTGTAGGCGTTTCTTGCTTGGTGTGTCCCCGGCTTTAAGGAATGTCATTGTCGAGGTTGGAGACGGGGGTGGGTGATATATAACGTGTAGAGAGGGTAGTCATTGAATCGTTATGAATTGTCAAAAACTATTAAAGACTGTCTTCATGAAAACGCCTCTTTGTGTGTCCGGGGGAGGCGGCAGGACCACGTCAGTCGACGTCAAGGTCAAACTAAAGGTCAGAGTGACTCCACAAAGACCTCGCCCACACTAGACTTGCTCAAGTCTTTGAAAATCTATGAATATTCATTAAATGATTAATCACAATCAGAATAAAGTTCATAAAAGAATGTATCCTTCTCTGACAAGCCCATAAATCAAAGACTTGTCCAGTAGAAACAGGATATCCTGTTTATAGCCCCAAGCCACTCCCTGTAACCCTATACTTCCTCCTACCCCTCCCCCTCCCCTCCTCCAGTTCCCTGGCCGCCTGTGTTGTCATAGCAATACATTTAGCCTACTCCTGACTGTGACCTGATTAAGATCAAAGTGAGAGGGTATCAATCTCCCATCAAATATCTGACCAGTAACCATGATATTTGTATGGAGAGTGCCAGAAATCTAACACCATTACCGTTTGTACCAGTCCCTGTATCAAAGACACATCATGGTGATAGAGAATTTTATCCCACTCGATGATCGTTGACGGAGAATGACGACGAGGGGCGATGATAAAGGTTGGTGGAGCAAATTGTTTTTTGAACGAGGAAATTTGTGACATCAAAACCTTCCAGCTCTATCACATTCCGCCGAACCAGCATGTTACAGAGGTACATGATACCTGGTACCAGGCTAAGTATGAATATTCTTTTGTCACTCAGTAATGAACGGAATCCACACTTCTTGTCGGTAAAATTCACACAACCCAAACCCAGTGAGGCAGGTAGCCATAGGATGCAGGGACTGGAGCCAGTCTAACCCCACACCTGTGAGATGTCTAGTCATGGATCTCCACCACATTTCTGATTAATGCGCTCTTTTTACAGAATTCTTTCTCTTTAATTATGACGGCGTTCCTCTAACCTAGATCCACGCATGCGTGACCGGAAGTCAGTAAGAATGTACCGCTGGTTACCGTGTCACTCGACAGGGTGTATTCTACATGCGTGGAACAAGCGTAAAGACGTACAGGGTCGTACGCACACAGGGTGACGAACACGGCGTTCAGTCAACGCACCAATCAGGAGCATGCAGCAGAGCTTTCATTGTAAAACACTGACACTACGGAATGCTACTATTCAAGTCAAATATGCATAAAATCTATAAGTATAACTAATAAATGATATAATCGGCTTAAAAGATAAGCCAATTGAGCAAGGTTAAAATTGATAATGAATAAATCAGATTTTATCATTCTTAAAACCAATTATTACACAAGATTGAAAATTACTATTCGATTTAATGCCAAATACATGCATCTGATTTACTTAAGGTTATAGGAAAACGGTTTTACAACTGAAATTGGCAGAGAAAATGGGTGTGAGCTCAAACTGCAGTCATTAAGAGGCTTCATGAAACTATAGTGCCTCTCCAGACTACGACACAGTCTACACTCAGCAGATTCCTATCAGGCAGTGACAGAACAGGGGCTTCATAAGACTACAGAAGCTCCTCTTAGTACACACAATCTACAATCAGCAACTTCCTAACAGGCAGTGACAGGACAAGAAAAAATCTACAGAAATGTGGCAAGCCTGATGATAAGACAACAGACAGCATCATGTGACCTGATCATGAGGAGGAGATGCTGAAGAGCTGTTGAGAGCTGTTGAGAGCTGTTGAGAGCTGTTGAGAGCTGTTCAGAGCTGTTCAGAGCAGTACAGAGCTGTACAGATTTCCTTAGACCTGTTCAGAGTAGTACTGAGCTGCACAGAATTGCTCAAAGCTGTATACAACTGTCCAGAGCTATTCACAGCTGCTCAGAGCTGTACAGAGCTGCTCAGAGCTGTTCAGAGCTGTTCAGAGCTGTTCAGAGCTGTTCAGAGCTGCACAGAGCAGCAAAGAGCTATACAGAACTTTACGGAGTTGTACATAGCTGTAATTAGCTGTACAGAGCTGTTCGGTACTGCTCAGAGCTGTTCAGAGCTGGTAAGTGCTCTTTGGAGTGACTCAGAGCTGTCAGAGCTGTTCAAAACTGTTCAGACCTGTTCAGCGTTGTTCAGAGCCGCTCAGACCTCTTCAGAAAAACTCAGAGCTGCTCGGAGCTGCTCAGAGCTGCTTAGTGTTGTTCAGTGCTACTCAGAGCTGTTCAAAACTGTTTAGACCTGTTCAGTGTTGATCATAGCTTCTCATAGCTGTTCAGAGCTGCTCGGAGCTGCTCGGAGCTGCTCAGAACTGCTATGTGTTGTTCAGTGCTCCACAGTCCTGCTCTATATAGCTCAGAGGTGCTCAGAACTGCTCAAGCTAAACGTGCAACTCACTATCACATAATAAGTTCAGGACAGGATATCACATACAGCACAAGAAAATCTAATTAATGCAGCACAGGATACTGAACTATGCAGACACTCTACTCGTTCACGGTGTGCAAACTGCCTACTCCTAATTAACCCTCTAAAGGCGGGAGATTTGAATCATTCCATTCGTCAAGGCTGAATGATCCGTACATTCAAAGCACAGGTAGAAGAAATACACGATGCACCAAGTCTCAAACAGAAACAGAAACAGAAACCAAGCACCCGAGCGGAGGTCAGTTTCTGTTCACAGGCGACAAGTCTACTTAAGTCTAAAGTCTCAACTAGGTTATCATCAATAAACCATCAAAAGCGCTTACATGGTTTGTCAGCTAGCAAAAAAGTAACAACGGAACATTATAGAAGCTCAATAAGAAAACATGACCAGTACCAAATTATACAGAGTTTCAATGGACGGTATGATCACTATGACTCAAGTCACGGAAGCCGTGATGCTTATAATTACACATAATCAGAGAAATTCAAGTCTACAAGTGTGTGTATGAACTTATATTTGAGCTTAAATATCCAACATTGTATTACTTCAATAGCAAAAATCCATCAGCTAATAACTGCTACATGTTAACATTTACAAGGGCACTCAATGTGATTAATTCTCTCAATACAGTCAGGCATCATGCGTAGACACATAGTGATGGGTGGATGAAGATAAAGAAAGTCTCAGAGACTGTGAGAGGAGGTGAGGAGGATGTGTGATGTGTGATAAGGATGTTGTTCTACACACAGGGGACAGGGAGAGTCTAACAAATAGTCATAGGAGGTGAGGGGAATGTGGGATGTGTGTTTAGGATGTTGTTCTACACACAGGGTACAGGAAGAGTCTAAAGGGGGGCATCCACCAACCATGACAAGGCTGCGACACGCGCCGACAAGAAAGTTCCTATCGGCTCCTTGTCGCAGCCTTGTCGTGTGGAGGGGAGCTGTCGTGAGCCCTTGTCGCAGCCTGTCGGGAAGTGCACGCTCCACCTAAATATTCTATCATAGACCTCTGCGACAACCTCCCGACACGCTACGACACGCCACAGCAAGGCTGCAAAATCGAACATGTTTGATTTTGTCGTAACCTTGTCGGAAGGCCCCCGACAGGCCCCCGACAAGCTTCATGTCGCAGCCTCTTGGCAGGAACTAGGGTCGACCAACTACGACAAGGCTACGACATGCCTTCCAATCATAGACCTGTCGTGGACCTTGTCGGAAAGCCATTGTCGTAGCCTTGTGGTGGTTGGTGGACGCCCCCCTTAGCAAATAGTCATAGGAGGTGAGGGGGTGTGGGATGAGGGTGTTGTCTCACATAAAGATTGAGAGAGTGCCATGAATAGTGGTAGGAGGTGAAGGGATATGGGATGTGTGATTTGGGTGTTTTATCTCACCCCTGGTATTTTTGTCCCATAGGCTTAACATTGGGAACTCGTTCTCTATACACCTACGGGTATTGCATTCCGTTCTCAATGTTCTATGGCCAGTGTGTACTCCATTCTTTTAATGTGTTCAGGGGTGAGATAAACACAGAAAGCAACTCGTTTTGGGCAAAGAAGTCATTCTCCAACTCGTTTGAATGATATTCACTTGACTGTCGCCTTGTTCATACCGCTTCGCGTCAAACTTGTGGAGAAGGATGACTTTGACCAAAACCTGTTGGATTCTTCTTTAATAATCAACACACAGGGGACTGAGAGAGTCTTGCAAATAGTGGTAGGAGGTGAAGGGGATTCGTCAAGAACTGTGAACTGATTTAGGTGTTATTTCCAAAGACGGGGCTTCAGTTCTGAGACTGGGGCCTGTTTTATAAGAGTGAAAAATGACAGGTTTGTGAAGAGAGCAAACCTCGGAGATTCTACAAGCTGTGGTGATTACTTTGATGAATGTTGCTGAGAGAGGCAGACTCCAGTGGTTCTAGTTTATTACAGAGCTAGTGGCTATGAAATGATTATGAGTCTAGGAGCTCATTCTGTACAGGGTCAAACAAGGTCGAATATCAAGAAAGATGAGTGCGTATTTATAGTCTGTATGAAATGAGAATGAAGCAACAGGAAGGTATTCAATAATAAGTTAGAAATCCACATTCAGGTCTAAAAAGCTATTCTTTATATACAAGCTACTTCTAGAATAAAGAAAAAGAATAAATATCTTAAAGAAAATATTGTAATAAAATTCATGCCAAGTCTTCACTTATGAGATCTAGGTGAATCAAACTGGGACATAAACAGAAATAGTGAAAATCAAATGATATGTGTAATAGTTGAGAAGGAGGGTTCTCAATTTCCATTAAAGGCAGATTAAAGATGAATTGAGAGATTATTATTACAAGATGTCATTTACCAGCGTATCTATCCTGGGCGGCTATAAAGGAAATACAAGCACATTGTGGAGGAGGTTCGCATACAAGGTTTTATACAATAATGAGAATCAAGAGAGGAGAAAGATCTCTTTCTTCCGTTGATATCCAGCAAAGTAGTTCTCAGTTAGAGTCGAGATGGAGAGAAAGAGATAGAGAAAATGAGAGAGAGAGAGAAAAGAAGAGAGGTATAGATAATGAGAGAGAGACAGAGAGAAACATAGAGAGGTGAAGGTTGCATACGTTCGAAGGATAATGACGTCACACATACAATGCACGGCATAGGGTGCAGTATGGAGTTACAGTACGAGCATATTCCATTTTAAGTGGAATTGACATGGTAGGATTCCTGTACCACACAGGGTTCAACATCTCATGAGATTCTGTTCCATGAAAAGTGGATTTCACACGGTGGGATTCATGTTCCTCACAGGGTTCAACATCTCATGAGATTATGTTACTTGTCAAGTGGATATCACACGGTGAGATTCCTGTACCTCACAGGGTTCCAAATCTCATGAGATGTTGTGCCTTTTTAAGTGGAAGTACAGAATCTCATGAGAATTTGTCTCAGACAATCACCTTGTGAGGTACATGAATCCCACCTTTTGAATCCCACTTAACAGAATACAGAATCTCAGCAGGATTTGTCTCAGGAAAGCACCCTGTGAGGTATATGAATCTCAGCAGGATTTGTCTCAGGCTTATGTCAATGGAGCATCATTTACATGCTAGTCGATGAGACATTAGAATAGCTCCATGGTAACATTATTAAGAGGAACAGAGTTGGGAATTTTTGTATTTATGGAGATTTTCATCTCAGGGCTCAGTAAAGCCTCCTGCTAGATACAACCCTTGCCTTGACAATGATGCCTCAGGGCACTCCCGTGGCTAGTGCAAATGATACCTCAAGGCACCATTTACCATTTGTGTTGTTAAAATGTCTTCTATCTCAGCTGATTCATCTTTCAGAGATTCTCTAAAGCGCATTTATAGTGATAATTAATAAATGATTTCATAGTTATCTCCATGGAAAAATTTACAGACAACTTTAAATAGGGTAAAAAATTATCAATTTTCTCAACAATTATAACATAGGTCTGCACTACAGCGGTGGTCCAGTGTCAGGCATGCTGTACTAAAAGACGTGCACCTGCGACCAGGTCCAGTAAGGGAAGGGTTAAAGTCGCCGACACGAGAAAAGGAGAGTACACTTGAGAGGGTTAGTACGAGGAGGTCCTACCTGTCACGTTTCCTGTAGTCAGCCGCAGGCAGCGAGAGAGGAAACAACAAGAGGAGGAGGTGGGGGTTAGTGTGAGGTCAACAATGCTTCACAGATACCCTCACAGGGTAGACAGGCGGCTGTTCAATAAATAGACAATAAGCGATGGTTTTGTGGACAGGCGGCCGTAAACCACGAGAGGTTGACGCGTAGTGATACCCGAGCGCTAGCGAGTGTATTACGACGTCAACCGCGAGTGGTTTACAGAGCTGCCTGTCCGCAAAATCATCGTTTGTTGCATTTATTATCCATCTTTTCGAATAAATTAAACCCTGTAATTGCCATATTAACGGGTATAACAATAGGAACTTTGTCTTTGCTCTATAGCAAAAAGGACTATTTTTCCCGTATACCATGGTTTTGAGGCCGTATACCACAGGTTTGAATCCGTATACCACAGTTATGGTATCTGATAGGTTTTATATAATGGGTCGTGGTTTACTGAGTCCCCATACATTTTCAATGGGGTCTTTGTATACGATGGATAATAAAGTTTGTTCGTTTCTGGTGCAGTGCTGGACGATACGATAACTCTAACGATAAACGCCATATTGGACTTTTTTTACATTATGTGTTGTATGACAGAAGAGAAGATATTTTCTAAGTGAATGTATTTATCTACAACACCTTGTAAGGGGTTTAGATTATTGTTATCGTCAAAATATCTTCTGTTTATAGCACATTATTTTATACAACACTATGGCCCCAAAGACAATTGTGCGGAACTTTTTTTGTCGTTCGTAGTTTATTCAACAGCCCACAGGCCCCTCGGACAACACCACATAGATACCCTCACGGAGTAAACAGGCTCCACGTACAACACCCCCCTGTTTTATAATCACCCCCAGCACCCCCGAACACGCATGCGCGAAATGAGACGCAGAATGGCGCGCTTGTTCCCAGCAGGTAAACGGGGGTATTATGTTTAACCTTTGCTTGTAGCTGCGTGCTTCCTTGGATTTCTCTTGTCACGAACCGCACACCAGCGCGCACGGTGGTGCATGACAGCACATGGCAGCACATGACAGCACAGAGCAGCACATGACAGCACAGAGCAGCACATGACAGCACAGAGCAGTATTTATATAGAACGTCCTGACCATGCTGTACAAGTCACAGAACGATATGGTACTTTATGATTTGTACGGACTGAGGCGTTTACGCCGAGTTCCGTACAAACTGAAAATTACCATCGAGTTCTGTGACCTCTACAACCTGTCATTTAGCTGTCCATGGAGCAGCACATGACATTACACATGCCAGCACATATCAGCACACATGGCAGCACACATGGCAGCACATATCAGCACACATGGCAGCACACATGGCAGCACACATGACAGCACAGGGCCTCACAGAGAAGTACACATGGCAGCATAGAGCATCACATGATAGCACACTCGTCACACCCTGTCGTCCCCTGTTTTATACCAGTCACCGCCCCTACACACACCCTATTTGACAGACTCTCTGACACTCTACACTGCTCATATCTAACCTCTTCCCTTGTTGTACACCGCCCACCACCCCTACACACTCCCTGTTTGTTAGATTCCCTGACGCTCCATACTTCTCATATCTAACCCCGTCCCCTGTTGTATACCGCCCACCACCCCTACACACTCCCTGTTTGTTAGATTCCCTGACGCTCCATACTTCTCATATTTAACCTTGTCCCCTGTTGTATACCGCCCACCACCCCTACACACACCCTGTTTGTCAAACTCCCTGACACTCCACACTTCTCATATCTAACCTCATCCACTGTTGTATACCGCCCACCGCCCCTACACACACCCTGTTTGTGAGACTACCTGACGCTCCTTACTTCTCATATCTAACCTCATCCACTGTTGTATACCCCCCACTACCCCTCATATTTAACCTTGTCCCTCGTTGTACACCCCCCACCGCCCCTACACACACCCTGTTTGTTAGGCTCTGATGCTCAGTACTTCTCATATTTAACCTCATCCACTGTTGTACACCCCCCACCGCCCCTACACACACCCTGTTTTTCACACTCACTGATGCTCTGCACTCTGCACTTCTTCAGTTATACTGATGAATTTATGTACGTCTGTACCCATGTGACCGGAACACTGGATCGAGGTTGTTGTACTGTGAATTGTTGTCATCAGAAATAAACTTGTTTCCCCCCAAAAAACAAACCTCGCTCCCTGTTGTATACCGTCCACCCCCCCTACACATACCCTGTTTGTCAAACTCCCTGACGCTCCGTACTTCTAATATTTAACCTCGTCCCTTGTTGCATGCCCCCAACCTCCCCTACACACACGCTTTTTGTTAGACTCCCTGACGCTCCGTTCTTCTCATATCTAACCCCGTCCCCTGTTGTATACCCCCACCACCCCTACACACACCCTTTTTGTTAGACTACCTGACGCTCCGTACTTCTCATATCTAACCTCATCCCCTGTTGTATACCACCCACCTCCCCTACACACACCCTGTTTGTTAGACTACCTGACGCTCCGTACTTCTCATATCTAACCTCATCCCCTGTTGTATACCACCCACCTCCCCTACACACACCCTGTTTGTTAGACTCTGACGCTCCGTACTTCTCATATTTAACCTCGCCCCCTGTTGTATACCACCCACCTCACCTACACACACCCTGTTTGTTAGACTCTGACGCTCCGTACTTCTCATATTTAACCTCGTCCCCTGTTGCATACCCCCCACCACCCCTACACACACCCTGTTTGTTAGACTCTGACGCTCCGTACTTCTCATATTTAACCTTGTCCCTTGGTGTACACCACCCACCACCCCTACACGCACCCTGTTTGTCAAACTCCCTGACGCTCCGTACTTCTAATATTTAACCTCGTCCCTTGTTGCATGCCCCCAACCTCCCCTACACACACGCTTTTTGTTAGACTCCCTGACGCTCCGTACTTCTCATATCTAACCTCATCCACTGTTGTACACCCCCCACCCCCCCTACACACACCCTGTTTGTGAGACTCGCTGACTCTCCGTACTTCTCATATTTAACCCCATCCCCTGTTGTACACCCCCCACCCCCCCTACACACACCCTGTTTGTGAGACTCGCTGACTCTCTGTACTTCTCATATTTAACCCCGTTCCCTGTTGTATACCCCGACCTCCCCTACACACACCCTGTTTGTTAGACTCTGAAGCTCCATACTTCTCATATCTAAACTTGTCCCGTGTTGTATACCACCCACCTCACCTACACACACCCTGTTTGTGAGACTCCCTGACACTAGGCACTTCTCATATTTAACCTCGTCCCCTGTTGTATACCCCCCACCCCCACCCCCCTACACACACCCTGTTTGTCAGCCTCACTCTCCACTTCTCATATTCAACCTATCTTTGAATCAACAAGTTGTCGCCTTTACCATCGATCCACAGACAAAGCAGAAACAAGTGCAGAGATTATCAATAATACAGAAAGCATGCCTCCCAGCCTCATGTTCAACCTTTACCGGCCATTGTCTTATAACACAGGAGGCCGGAAGATCCGGTTAAATGTTATTACGTGCAGCATGACGCCCCTGTGGATTATCATCTCGGCACGCTTTGTGTAAATCTGCTGAGGTCAGCAGAAGGTGGATTGTGTGGCGTTATTAAAAGGTCGACTGATTGTGGCCAGGTATTGCAGTTTACAGCGAGGGTCGGGGTCGTGTTACTGTATGAGTGTTATAGGATGAGAGACACTGGGTGTGTGTGTGTGAACGTGGGTCTGTGTATGAGAATGGACGAGGGAACTGCAGCAGTAATGCACCACATCAATGTACCCTCTAAGGGTCTATACTCTCTGGGTGTATCCGTCTTTATGATCCACCTAATACAAAGTGTCCATGCAAAACACATAGCGAGTGTGTATGGACATACCCGAAACATACAGATATATCCATCTAATACAAAGTGTCCATACAAAACACATATAGAGTGTGTAACACCGTACCCGCAGCATACAGATATATCCACCTAATACAAAGTGTCCACAGAAGACACATAGGGAGTGTGTATCACCGTACCCGCAGCATACAGATATATCCACCTAATACAAAGTATCCACAGAAGACACATAGGGAGTGTGTATCACCATACCCGCAGCATACAGATATATCCACCTGATACAAAGTGTCCATAGAAAACACATAGGGAGTGTGTATCACCATACCCGGAACATACAGATATATCCACCTGATACAAAGTGTCCATACAAAACACATAGAGAGTGTGTATCACCGTACCCGGAGCACACAGATATATCCACCTGATACAAAGTGTCCATAGAAAACACATAGGGAGTGTGTATCACCATACCCGGAGCATACAGATATATCCACCTAATACAAA
This sequence comes from Alentia gelatinosa, assembly GCA_950022655.1. Lineage (NCBI taxonomy): Eukaryota > Metazoa > Annelida > Polychaeta > Phyllodocida > Polynoidae > Alentia > Alentia gelatinosa. The sequence goes on along the minus strand of OX465580.1, from coordinate 137,092,257 downwards.
GTGTCCATAGAAAACACATAGGGAGTGTGTATCACCATAACCGCAGCATACAGATATATCCACCTAATACAAAGTGTCCATAGAAAACACATAGGGAGTGTGTATCACCATACCCGCAGCATACAGATATACCCACTTAATACAAAGTGTCCATAGAAAACACATAGGGAGTGTGTATCATCATACCCGCAGCATACAGATATATCCACCTAATACAAAGTGTCCATAGAAAACACACGGGGAGTGTGTATCTACATACCCGCAGCATACATATATATTCACCTAATACAAAGTGTCCATAGAAAACACATAGGATGAGAGACACTGGGTGTGTGTGTGTGAACGTGGGTCTGTGTATGAGGATGGACGAGGGAACTGCTGCAGTGATGCACCACATCAATGTACTCTCTAAAGTGCCAGATCCACTAAGGCGATTTTACATGCGAATTTGGGTTCGCAGACGTTCGCAGACGTTCGCAGACGTTCGCAGACGTTCGCATGGACATGCGAATGCCTTGCGACAATATCTAATATATTGAATATTATCGCATGGGATTCGCACAGTCGCACGGATCGCAGACGCATTCGCTTGGTCGCCTAAGTGGATTTGGCGCTTTAGGATTTATACTGTGGGTGTGGATTTATTCAGCATTGCAAATTTAAGTTCTCGGCCAAAAGACAAAGTTTAAATGACTGATCTTATAGCGCACTACTTTGCATGCAACAGACTTTTTTCCCTCGTAATCTCCACTCTGTGTACTACCACCCGTAATCTCCGCCCGGTGAATTACACACTCCCTTGTAGGTAAGGTATGGATTTTTTTTTTTGATTTTTTTTTTTTATAGCAACGGTTTGGATCTGACGAGTAATTGTCATTTCAAGGTAGCACCGGTCAGAAGTGTTTCTGCCACGTTTTCTAAATCCTAGGTTAAGTATGGAGACTTCATATTAGGTAGAAAATAAAGATGTGGTGTTGTGTGTAATATTATCTTAGCCTGGTATGAACGTCCATAGACTAAACATTAGGAACTCGTACTCAACATGCTTGCGAGTACAGGAACTCATACTCAATGAGTGACAAACAGGTAAATACGTATTAATTTATTCATATTCACTGGTGCGGAACTAAATGGCTAATATTGCTACTTTGATGCATGCCTTTTGTGTTCAGATATGTTATTTAAACAACGAATGAGACCAGACGGAAGATCGGCCCAGCCTGGATAAATTAGTATTGTAATGCTCTTTGACCCAATAAATGAGATTTTTTTTTAAAGTGTTTAATGGGGATGATGTGTGTGCAGTGTGGTGCCTCTGTATCGGGTGGATGATAAATACGTGGTGATGTGTAATAATATCGTAAAATTGGATGAGTTTTAATCTTGGCCACCGTATACCACGACTGGAGTCCGGAGCCAAAACTCCAGGAGTGGCATGCAGTGGCCACGATTAAAACGAATCAGGTTTTGATTTTATCCTACCCCATCTCCTCGATTTTGGAACATTACGTGATAACAATTCTGTATGCCACTAGTGGCATATAAAACTCTGTATGCCAGTCAGCGTGGCATATGGAAACCCAATGTTAAACCTATGGGATTTTATATTAGGGGTAGGATAATACCACTGTTTAGTGTAGGGAGTACAGTGTGGGGTAATTGAGTCCATCCTGGTTTAACCAGTTCACCAGGGACCTGTTTCAGTAGTTTCGTGACATAAGGCCTCGACAAACATCAACAGCGGCACCAACAGTGCAAGCAACAGTGAAAAAAGACTAGCAAATATCTGGAGATCGAAGTGGCCAATCTTCTAAATATTTTGAACGATTATAGATTAGATGTATCCCCTACTCATGCTGAAGTGTCATTGTTTAATTCCTACGAGAAGTGAGTGAAACTCCGTGTGTCATCGATTGCAATCTTGTGATTTGTCCGTATGGTGTCACAGACGCCATCTAGACATGTCATGAAACTACTGAAACAGGTCCCAGACGTCCTAGGCCCGCGGTCAGGCAGGTGTGTCATTGAGAGGAGAGGGAGGAGGGGGGGGGGGAGTTCTTGGAAGATCACTTAGATCATCATCAGGTGTGGAGGTAGTGGGATTACTGTAGACTGTAGGCTGAGGTAGGCTGCGGGCAGGGGACAGGAGTTAAGTGGCAGAGGCGTGTGGCATGTACATACAGGTACTGCTGAGGGCGAGGGAAATCCTGTCACCATGTTCAGGTAGACTTCAGCAAATGGGTAAATCAGAAGGTACCGCTGTAGCCTGGGGCAGTGTCTTATAGGGAGACGTGGTTAGTGAGGTGGAGTGTAATGTGTTCCGTGTTGTTTTGCGAATATTAACCGAGTTCGAAGAACGAGCTGAATAGTTCCGACCGAAAGAACAAGGAACATAATAGAGCCACACCCACTATGTCTCCTTATTAGAGCGTGCTTGCACGAGCTATATACATCATCTAGATGTTAAGGGGGGCGTCCACCAACCACGACAAGGCTACGACAACGGCTTTCTGACAAGGTCCACGACAGCTCTACGATAGGAAGCCTTGTCGTAGCCTTGTCGTGGTTGGTGGACTACAGTTCCCGACAAGAGGCTACGACAAGGCCACGACAGGCTGCGACATGAACCTTGTCGGGGGCCTGTCGGGGGCCTTCCGACAAGGTTACGACAAAAACGAACATGTTCGATTTTGGAGCCGTGTTGTGGCGTGTCGTGGCGTCTCGTAGTGGTCTATGATAGAATATTTAGGTGGAACGTGTGCTTCCCGAAGGCTGCGACAAGGGCTCACGACAGCTCCCCTCCTCACGACAAGGCTGCGACAAGGAGCCGATAGGAACTTTCTTGTCGGCGTGTGTCGCAGTCTTGTCGTGGTTGGTGGACGCACCCTCTTATAGGGGGCATCCACCAACCACGACAAGGCTACGACAAGAGCAGACAAGAAAGTTCCTATCGCAGCCTTGTCGTGAGAAGGGGTGCTTTGCGACAGCAGTGTCGGGCCGTGTCGTAGAGGTCGCTGGTTGCCGTAAAAAAGGCGCCCATGGTTCCGACACACTACGACAGTGATATCGAGGAAACCACAACACTCCACGACAAAGGTCTAGTCGTTGCAAAAATCGAGCATGTTCGATATTGTCATAGCCTTGTCGGAAGGCCCCCGACAGGCCCCCGACATGCTTCCAGTCGCAGCCTGTCGTGGCCTTGTCGTAGATTCTTGTCAGGAACTAGTGTCCACCAACTACGACAAGGCTATGACACGCTTTCCAATCGTAGGCCTGTCGTGGACCTTGTCGGAAAGCCATTGTCGTAGCCTTGTCGTCGTTGGTGGACGCCCGCCTTAATGAGGTGGAATGTAATGTGTTCCGTGTTGTTCTGCGAATATTAACCGAGTTCGAAGAACGAGCTGAATAGTTCCGATCGAAAGAACAAGGAACATGATAGAGCCACACCCACTATGTCGCCCATACAGACTTCCAACGTCCTCCAAAACAATTATCCCTTACGCGGGTTCTACCGTGCCTGAAATAGCCTTTGAATGGAGGATTCCCCAATATTGGAGTATGCTGTGTAGGGTCAGGGGACTATAGGGCGCATAGTGTAATGGAGGCGGCCATCTTGCCCCCGATGCCAAAGAAAACACCAGGTGGCGGGTCCAGTTATCAATAGATTTAATTAAAAACATGTTTTTTTGGCTTGTCATAATGGGATTTTAGCCTCCTCTTACAATCATCCATAGATTATAACAGCAGAAGATAGTGTTTGTCCCCTGACTACAGTGGTGCTATCTTACAGTTTCCCAGTGGATGAGGACAGAACTACCAATCACTCTGTTCCCTATAGAGATGAGGGTAAATACGGGTGAGGAGAGGGGGCTGAGGGGCAGGGCGAGGGGGGGGGGGGGGTCGATACACAGGGCAGGAGGGGGGGGGGGTGTTTGGGGGTGGGTAACAGCAGTAGGGGTGGAGGTGGGTGTAGATGTTGGGGGTTGAGACAGACTCAACACTACAGAAGTCATAGACTGGCCTCAGTCCCTGTATCCTACCCCTCCACCCCTTCTGAGTGACACAGGGACTGGTCTCATCCGTAAACGGCCGTGTAGACTGGCGCGATGTAGCGCCACACTCCCCATGCAGAGGTCTGCTACTGGTCAGGGTGTCTGCTTGGAGATTGATACCCTCTCACTTTGATCTCACTCGAGACATAGTCAGGAGTAGGCGAAATATATTGATATGAAAACACAGGCAGGCAGGGAACTGGAGGAGGGGAGGGGGGGGGGGGTTAGAGGGAGGTATAGGGTTACAGGGAGTGGCTTGGGGTCATAAACAGGAGATTCTGGTCAGAGTGGACAAGTCTTTGATTCATGGGCCAGTCAGAGAAGGACACATGCTATAATGAATTGTATTCCGATTTTCTTTAATCATTTAATGAATGTTCATAATCAAAGACTTGAGCAAGTCTACAGTAGGCATTGCGGCATGGGCTAACGGCTACTGTGATGACTGCTCAGTGTACACTGCCGCAGGACAGGGCGCGGCGAGTGTGGACACAGTAAAACGAGGCTGAAGCTTAGCCAGCGGCAGAGCCAGAGCGGGGGGCGGGGGAGGGAGGGGAGGGAGGGGAGAGAGGGGAGGGAGGGGGCACACAGTTCACCTGTCAGGCCGCACGCTGCCTTCAACAGGTGGACTCGTCATGACAGCAGCAGCGCCACGCAGCGGTGAGCACGGGCGTGAGCAACTCAGTCACAGTGAATATAGATGGATGTATGAACCGGTATGTAATGTATATAGAGGTATGAGATACTGAGTCATAGTGAATATAGATGGATGTATGAACCGGTACGTAATGTATATAGAGGTATGAGATACTGAGTCACAGTGAATATAGATGGATGTATGAACTGGTATGTAACGTATATAGAGGTGTGAGAAACTCAGTCACAGTGAATATAGATGTATGTATAGAACGGTACGTAATGTATATAGAGGTATGAGATACTCAGTCACAGTGAATATAGATGGATGTATGAACCGGTACGTTATGTATATAGAGGTATGAGATACTGAGTCACAGTGAATATAGATGTACGTATAGACCGGTACGTAATGTATATAAAGGTGTGAGAAACTCAGTCACAGTGAATATAGATGTGCGTATAGACCGGTACGTAATGTATATAGAGGTGTGAGATACTGAGTAACAGTAAATATAGATGTACGTATAGACCGGTACGTAATGTATATAGAGGTGTGAGATACTGAGTAACAGTAAATATAGATGTACGTATAGACCGGTACGTAATGTATATAGAGGTGTGAGATACTGAGTAACAGTAAATATAGATGTACGTATAGACCGGTACGTAATGTATATAGAGGTATGAGATACTGTGTCACAGTGAATATAGATGGATGTATAGACCGGTACGTAATGTATATAGAGGTATGAGATACTGAGACACAGTGAATATAGATGTATGTATAGACCGGTATGTAACGTATATAGAGGTGTGAGATACTGAGACACAGTGAATATAGATGGATGTATATACCGGTACGTAATGTATATAGAGGTGTGAGATACTGAGACACAGTGAATATAGATGGATGTATTGACCCGTATGTAACGTATATAGAGGTATGAGATACTGAGACACAGTGAATATAGATGTATGTATAGACCGGTACGTAATGTATATAGAGGTATGAGATACTGAGACACAGTGAATATAGATGTACGTATAGACCGGTACGTAATGTATATAGAGGTATGAGATACTGAGACACAGTAAATATAGATGTACGTATAGACCGGTACGTAATGTATATAGAGGTGTGAGATACTGACTCACAGTGAATATAGATGTACGTATAGACCGGTACGTAATGTATATAGAGGTGTGAGATACTGACTCACAGTGAATATAGATGTACGTATAGACCGGTACGTAATGTATATAGAGGTGTGAGATACTGACTCACAGTGAATATAGATGGATGTATGAACCGGTACGTAATGTATTTAGAGGTATGAGATACTGAGTCACAGTGAATATAGGTGGATGTCTAGACCGGTATGTAACATATATAGAGGTGTGAGATACTGAGTCACAGTGAATATAGATGTACGTATAGACCGGTACGTAATGTATATAGAGGTGTGAGATACTGACTCACAGTGAATAAAGATGGATGTATAGACCGGTATGTAATGTATATAGAGGTATGAGAAACTGAGTCACAGTGAATATAGATGTATGTATAGACCGGTATGTAATGTATATAGAGGTGTGAGATACTGAGTCACAGTGAATATAGATGGATGTATGAACTGTATGTAATGTATATAGAGGTGTGAGATACTGAGTCACAGTGAATATAGATGTATATATAGACCGGTATGTAACGTATATAGAGGTGTGAGATACTGAGTCACAGTGAATATAGATGGATGTATGAACTGTATGTAATGTATATAGAGGTGTGAGATACTGAGTCACAGTGAATATAGATGTATATATAGACCGGTATGTAACGTATATAGAGGTGTGAGATACTGAGTCACAGTGAATATAGATGGATGTATAGACTGTATGTAATGTATATAGAGGTGTGAGATACTGAGACACAGTGAATATAGATGTATGTATTAAGAAAGAAACTGACGAGTGTTTGGTCTGTGTCCTCGTTCGCCATCGAGTTTGGAGTGCGTAGTAATATGAACGAGGCGATAGCCGAGTGAATATTCTGAAGCACTCCAAACGATGGCGAATGGGGAGTCAGACCAAGCACGAATATGTTTCTGATTTTATCTTAGCCTGGAAATATTTATCTCTTTATCAACCGTTGAGAACGAGTTACCATACTCGCAAGCCTGTTGAGAACGAGTTTGTAATGCTAAGCCTATGGACATTTATACCAGGCTAAGATAAAGACCGGTACGTAATGTATATAGAGGTGTGAGAAACTCAGTCTGTATCTCACAGTCTGTCACGGTGAGTTCAGATGTACGTACAGATATACCCGGTGTAGTATGTTACTAAAGATGCACTACAATCTGATACATAAATAGAGGCGTAGTCACAGTAGATATAGACGTAGATACAGACGTAGGAACATCATATGGTACAGTCCTTACATATGATCCTAATGTGCAGTCCTCACATATGATTCATACATGCAGTCCTTATGTACAGTCCTTACATTTAATCCTTACGTACAGTCCTTGTGTTTAATGCTTACGTAAGGTCCTTACGTTTAATCCTTACGTAAGGTCCTTACGTTTAATCCTTACGTTCAGTCCTTACGTTAATGCCTACGTAAGGTCCTTACGTTTAATGCTTACGTAAGGTCCTTACGTTTAATCCTTACGTTCAGTCCTTACGTTTAATGTTTACACATAGTTCTTACGTTCAATCCTTATGTAAAAGACGTACGTACAATTCCCATGTACAGTTCTTACATACAGTTCTTACATTCAATCCTTACGTAGAAAGGTATAGTCCGTATATGTAATCCTTAGAGTCCAGTATGTACATACAGTCGAAGTAGAGTCCAGTACATGTATATGAATATAAAGGTACACACGATCCTTAGTTCAGACTGGATAAAGGGTTAAGACATACATACAGTCCAGGGTGTGAAAGACACGTACAGACAGTTTGTACTCACAGAAACAACATGCCATGAATAAAGATAAATGTACAATCGAGTCCATGAAGAACTGAGATATGTGAACAATCCAGCACAGTCCTGGCTAACAGTCTAAACTCACAAACCAGAGTCTGTCCAGGTACACTCCAGGCACAGTCCAAGCTCAGCCAGGGCTCATAGACCAGGCATAGTCCAGTCTTAGTCTAGGCACAAACCAGACTCAGTCCAGGCTTTGTCCAGTCACATTCCAGGCTCACAGACCAAGGACAGTCCAGACAAAAGCCAAGCTCACAGACTAGCTACAATCCAGACACAGTCCAGGCTCAGTCCAGGCTCATAGACCAGGCATAGTCCAGGCTCTGTCCAGGCTCAGCCAAGGCTCATAGACCAGGCATAGTCCAGGCACAAACCAGACTAGGTTCAGACATAATCAAGGTTAACAGTCCCGGCTTGTCCAGGCACACTCCAGGCACAGTCCCGGCTTGTCCAGGCACACTCCAGGTTCAGTCCATGCACAGACCAGGCTCTGTCCAGGCACAGACCAGGCTTGTCCAGGCACACTCCAGGTTCATTCCAGGCACAGTCCAGGCTTGTCCAGACACACTCCAGGTTCAGTTCAGGCCTGTCCAGGCACACTCCAGGCTTGTCCAGGCACAGCAGATGCTCAGTCCATGCACACTCCAGGGACTGTACAGGCACACTCCAGGCTCAGTCCAGGCTTAGCCCAGGCTCTCTCCAGGCATAGTCCAGGCACAGTCTCTGCTCAGCCGAGGCTTAGACCAGGCTCTCTCCAGACACAGTTCAGGCTCAGCCCAGGCATAGTCCAGGCTCAGCCCAGGCATAGTCCAGGCGCAGTCCAGGCGCACTCCAGGCGCACTCCAGGCTTAATCCCTGCTCCTAGACGGCCAAGCGCCGCTTGACTCCTCATTCACTGCGCATGCTCGCTCCTCACACGCCGTTCACTTCCGGCTGCGCGGCAACAAGCGGCACTTCCGGCCTGCTTTATGTGACACGCTGTGTAGGATCCTGCGGGGAACAAGCGGCGGCGTGTCGGGAACGCCTCGTTCTGGGATCGAGTTAATTGACACGCCGCCAGGGGGAGGCACAGGAGCCCAGTGTGGGTTCAGCCGATGCCGGAATGACAAGCAATTGCAGCCACACATATGTATGATTGTGACTGGGGGTTTTAATGAATATATATGTGTATACATAGAATGACAAGGAATAGCAGCCACATGTATGTACGTTTGTGAGGGTTTTATGAAGATATATGTGTATACATAGAATGACAAGGAATAGCAGCCACATGTATGTATGATTGTGGGGGTTTTGTGGATACATATGTGTGTACATATATACATAGAATGACAAAGAATAACAGCCACATGTATGCACGGTTGTAGGAGTTTTAGTGAATATATGTGAATGACAAAGAATTGCAGCCACTTATTAAATTGTGGGGGTTTTGATGGATATGAATATTGATTCGTGCATGTATTTATGCATAAATGTGCATACACATAGAAGTATATATGTGTGTTTGTGTTTGTGTGTGCCTTGATTTAAGTGCGTCTGTGCTATGCTTGCGTATAAGCCTACAGGCCTACATGTTGGCATATATATATATATATATATATATATATATATATATATATATATATATATATATATATATATATATATATGTATATATGTGTTCATAATAATGTAGTTATATTCGTCTTTATATGTGTCTATAAGTATAGATTATATAGTATATGGACATGCCTATATCTATGGGTATATATATATATGTGTGTGTGTGTGTGTGTGTGTGTGTGGGTGACTGTGTAAAGAACCACATGTCACTGCAGGAAGCGTCATCGTGACTGAGCCCTGTCTCTCTGGGCCTACACGTATGTATTTTATTTTATGAATATATTGTGTTAATATGAGTACATACAGAGGACCAAACCCTGTCTCTGGGCCTCCATGTATGTATATTATATCTATATAGTATATTTATAGGAGTATGTTTACATGTATCTGTATGGGACATACAGAGGACTAAGACCTAACTCTAGGCCTCCATATATGTATATTATATCTATATACTTTGTTAACAGTAGTAGATATACATGTATCTGTATGGAGCATGTATAGACCAAGCCCTGTATGTATGTATTTTATGAATATAGTATATTTATAGGAGCATGTTTACTTACTCACTGCGTTAGAGAGACGCCTCTCACTACGTCGTGACTCTCCGTACTTACCGAACGTGCATCCTGCGGTCGTTCTGAGTCCCACCACGACCGTCACCAGGCCCAGGAGGCCGGCCGGCGACCACCTCCAGCCCCGCCCGCCGCCGCCCGCCGCCCGTCCGCCGCTGCCCGCTCCACGCCCGCCGCCGCCCGCTGCCGTGCCGCCGCTCAGCGCTCCACGCCCGCTGCTACCCGCTGCCGGCCCGCCGTTCACCGCAGCCGGCCCGCCGCCGCCCGCCCGTGTCATGTCCCGTAAGGAGAAAAGGAAAGAAGGGAAACTAAGAGACTGGGACTGAGTCACGGGACGCACATGGCGGGGAATGCGGGGGAGAGTGGACGGCCTCTGCTGGGAGCGCGCTGCCCTGTATGTCCGGTGTATGTTGTGAAGGGGGAGTGGACGTTTCACACTGTCCTATGTATACTATAGTCTCACGAGGTCCTATGTATACTATAGTCTCACGATATCCTATGTGTCCTGTGTGTGTAGTGAGGGGTGGCAGTCTCTCTATATATCCTATGAATATAGCCTCACGATGTCCTGGGTATAGTGAGGGGTAAAGGAAGTATCACACTGTCCTGTGTATGAAGTATAACGGTGTCCTCTGTATAGAGAGGTACAGGAGATCCTCTATACCCTGGACCTATACTCAGGGCTAGTATCCCTCTGTCCTGTATGTACAGTGGGGGGATTCAGTCTCTCTCCCTCTCCTGTAGGAAAACTGAGGGTGGATATGTTAGTCCCACAATGTCCTGTGTATTCAGTCCTACTCTGTCCTGTTTCTATAATGAGGGAACTCTCTATCCTGTAGGTGTATGGGTGGCAGTCTCACTCGGTCCTGTGTCTACTGAGGGGTGGCAGTAAGCCTCCCTCTCTCTCCTGTAGGGGTACTGAGGGTGGAGATATTAGTCCCACAATGTCCTGTGTATGGAGTCCCACTCTGTCCTGTGGGCACTGAATGTACTCAGTCTCTCTGTCTATTCAGTACTTGTAGGGGTAGCAGCCCCCACTCCGCCATGTGAGAACTCAGTCTCTTTATCCTGAAGGTGTAGGGAAGACAATCAGTTTCTCTATCCTATAGGTGTACTGGGGGTGGGGAGGGTAATCTCACTCTGTCCTGTTAATACTGAGGGCAGTCAGTCTCCTTCTTTCTGCTGTCAGTGTACTGAAGGTGGTGGCACTAATCCCACTCTGTCCTATGTCCTGTGTGTGTGTACAGTGAGAGAAAGCAATCTCTATCCTGTAGGTGTAGGCATATACTCTCACAATGTCCTGTGTGTACTGAGGGTAGTCAGTCTCTCCCTCTCCCTCTCTCTTGTACTTGTAGGGGTAGCAGTTTCTCTATCATGTAGATGTACTGGGAGTGGCAGTCTCAACCTGCCCTGTGTGTACTGAGGGCAGTCAGTCTCTATGTGTATCCTGTAGGTGTATGGACAATAGCCAGTACTTTCACTAACTCCTATGGATGCAGTCTCACTCTGTCCTGTTTGTACTGAGGCCAGTCTCCCTTTCCTGTCCCAGTACTGAGGGTGGAGGCAGTACTTTCACAATATCCTATGTATGTAGCCCCTGTCCTGTATGAACTCGAGGTACTCAGTCTCTATATATATCCTGTAGGTTTTTGGGTGACAGTCAGTTCCTCTCTCCTGTCCCAGTACTGAGGGTGGAGGCAGTACTTTCACACTGTGTATGTATGTAGCTCCTGTCCTGATTGTACTAGAGGCACTCAGTCTCTGTCTCCTGTCCCAGTACTGAGGGTGGAGGCAGTACTTTCACACTGTGTATGTATGTATCTCCTGTCCTGTACGTACTAGAGGCACTCAGTCTCTGTCTCCTGTCCCAGTACTGAGGGTGGAGGCAGTACTTTCACACTGTGTATGTATGTAGTCCCTGTCCTGTATGTACTAGAGGCCCTCAGTCTCTGTCTCCTGTCCCAGTACTGAGGGTGGAGGCGGTACTTTCACACTGTGTATGTATGTAGCTCCTGTCCTGTATGTACTAGAGGCACTCTGTCTCCTGTCCCAGTACTGAGGGTGGAGGCAGTACTTTCACACTGTGTATGTATGTATCTCCTGTCCTGTATGTACTAGAGGCCCTCAGTCTCTGTCTCCTGTCTCAGTACTGAGGGTGGAGGCAGTACTTTCACACTGTGTATGTATGTAGCTCCTGTCCTGTATGTACTAGAGGCATTCAGTCTCTGTCTCCTGTCCCTGTACTGAGGGTGGAGGCAGTACTTTTACACTGTGTATGTATGTATCTCCTGTCCTGTATGTACTAGAGGCACTCAGTCTCTGTCTCCTGTCCCAGTACTGAGGGTGGAGGCAGTACTTTCACACTGTGTATGTATGTAGTCCCTGTCCTGTATGTACTAGAGGCACTCAGTCTCTGTCTCCTGTCCCAGTACTGAGGGTGGAGGCAGTACTTTCACAATCTCCTATGTATGTAGCCCCTGTCCTGTATGAACTAGAGGTACTCAGTCTCTATATATATCCTGTAGGTTTATGGGTGGCAGTTAGTTCCTCTCTCCTGTCCCAGTACTGAGGGTGGAGGCAGTACTTTCACACTGTGTATGTAACTCCTGTCCTGAATGTACTGGAGGCACTCTGTCTCCTGTCCCAGTACTGAGGGTGGAGGCAGTACTTTCACACTGTCCTGTGCCCACTGGAGGCACGCCGTCCTTCCCTCCTACCCGTGTAGGCTTGTCGGCCGTCGTCTCCGTTGTGAAGCGCGCCTCGCCCAGCTCTGAAGTCAAACAGATTCCTGCGCTGGTCACCCTACGCCTGACTATACAGCAGGGTACACGCCGGTAACCGGCACGTGAGGCTGGTAGCGCCGCCTGCCGCCCGTCGCCGCACTCACTGTGCTCAGCGCCGAGTCAGGGCGCGTACTGCACACTGTGGTCGTACGCCGTGCTGCACAGTGTGCCGTACAGCCCGCTCACACCGCTAGGTGGCGCCTCGCGCACGTCGAGCAGCGCCCCGCAGCGGTCAGACGCCGTCTGCCGCACGCGCACGCGCATACACACAGAGTCTCACACTTCCTGTTCTGTCACACCCTCACCTTCACGCCATGCGTTACCACCTACCTGTCCCCAACATACCTACCTGCCCTGTTACACACACCCTCACCTACCCAGCCTGTTACACATACCCTCACCTACCCACCCTGACACACACACCCTCACCTACCTGTCCTGTTACACACACCCTCACCTACCCACCCTGACACACACCTTCACCTACCTGCCCTGACACACACACCCTCACCTACCCCCACTGACACACACACCCTCACCTACCCCCACTGACACACCCACCCTCACCTACCCACCCTGACACACACACCCTCACCTACCCACCCTGACACGCACACCCTCACCTACCTGTCCTGTTACACATACCCTCACCTACCCACCCTGACACACACACCCTCACCTACCCACCCTGACACGCACACCCTCACCTACCTGTCCTGTTACACACACCCTCACCTACCCACCCTGACACGCACACCCTCACCTACCCCCACTGACAAACACACCCTCACCTACCTGTCCCCAACATACCTACCCAGCCTGTTACACACACCCTAACCTACCCACCCTGACACACACCCTAACCTACCCACCCTGACACACACACCCTCACCTACCCCCACTGACACACACACACCCTCACCTACCCCCACTGACACACACACCCTCACCTACCCACCCTGACACACACACCCTCACCTACCCGCCTTGCCACACACACCCTCACCTACCTACCTTGACACACACACCCTCACCACCTACCCTGACACACACACCCTCACCTACCCACCCTGAGACACACACCCTCACCTCCCCACCCTGACACACACACCCTGTCTACCCACCCTGCAGTCTCCCCTGCACACCCATATGCCCGCCCTGCACACTCACCTACCTGCCCAGCATACCACCCTGCATGATTACTTTGTGGCATCCACCTTCATGTCCCCCACACACGGTCCCACCTACCTGCCCAGCGTACTCTCGTACCCACCCTGTCTTATACACACCCACCTACCTGCCCAGCATACCACCCTGCATACTTACTTTGTGGCATCCACCTACATGTCCCACACACACGGTCCCACCTACCTGCCCAGCGTACTCTCGTACCTACCCTGTCATATACACACTCACCTACCTGCCCTGCATAGCCACCTGCCTGCCCTATCACCTGCCTGCCCACAATGCTGCCTGCCCTGACAACCATACCCACCTGCCTGTCCTGTCTCATACACACCCTCACCTGCCTGACCCGCACTCACACCCTCACCTTCCTGCTTGTGTAACCACCTGCATACCATGTTACCTGTCTGCCCGACCTGTAGCCTACCCTGTTATGTCGCATACCAACCTCACCTGCCTGCCCTGCATAACCACTTGTATGCCCTGTCATCTGTCTACGCACCCTGCAGCCTGCCCTACACACCCACATGCCGAATCCTGCACACACCCTCACTACACCTGTATACCTTGACACACACACCCTCACCTGCCCACCTGACTAACTGCCCACTATACTGACTGCCCACCTGACTGACTGCCCACCTGACTGACTGCCCACCTGACTGTCTGCCCACCTGACTGACTGCCCACCTGACTGACTGCCCCCCTGACTGACTGCCCTCATGACTGACTGCCCACCTGACTGACTGCCCACCTGACTGACTGCCCACCTGACTGTCTGCCCACCTTACTGACTGCCCACTATACTGACTGCCCACCTGACTGACTGCCCACCTGACTGTCTGCCCACCTGACTGTCTGCCCACCTGACTGACTGCCCACCTGACTGACTGTCCACCTGACTGACTGCCCACCTGACTGACTGCCCACCTGACTGACTGCCCACCTGACTGACTGTCCACCTGACTGACTGCCCACCTGACTGTCTGCCCACCTGACTGACTGCCCACCTGACTGACTGCCCACCATACTGACTGTCCACCTGACTGACTGCCCACCTGACTGACTGCCCACCATACTGACTGTCCACCTGACTGACTGCCCACCTGACTGTCTGCCCACCTGACTGACTGCCCACCTGACTGACTGCCCCCCTGACTGACTGTCCTCATGACTGACTGCCCACCTGACTGACTGCCCACCTGACTGACTGCCCACCTGACTGTCTGCTTACCTTACTGACTGCCCACTATACTGACTGCCCACCTGACTGACTGCCCACCTGACTGTCTGCCCACCTGACTGACTGCCCACCTGACTGACTGTCCACCATACTGACTGCCCACCTGACTGTCTGCCCACCTGACTGACTGCCCACCTGACTGACTGCCCACCATACTGACTGTCCACCATACTGACTGTCCACCATACTGACTGCCCACCTGACTGACTGCTCACCATACTGACTGCCCACCTGACTGACTGCCCACCATACTGACTGTCCACCATACTGACTGCCCACCATACTGACTGCCCACCTGACTGACTGCCCACCTGACTGACTGCCCACCTGACTGACTGCCCACCTGTCTGACTGCCCACCTGACTGACTGCCCTCCTGACTGACTGCCCACCTGACTGACTGCCCACCTGACTGAATGCCCACCTGACTGACTGCCCACCTGACTGACTGCCCACCTGACTGACTGCCCACCTGACTGAATGCCCACCTGACTGACTGCCCACCTGACTGAATGCCCACCTGACTGACTGCCCACCTGACTGACTGCCCACCTGACTGACTGCCCACCTGTCTGACTGCCCACCTGACTGACTGCCCACCTGACTGACTGCCCACCTCACTGACTGCCCACCTCACTGACTGCCCACCTGACTGACTGCCCACCTGACTGACTGCCCTCCTACCTCCCTACTCTCCTACCTCCCCACCCTACTACCTCCCCAACCTCCTCCCTCTCCATCCTCCTCCCACCCCACCCTCCTGCCCACCCACCTACCTCCCCACCTACCTGCCTCCTCCCACCCCACCCTCCTGCCCACCCTCCTACCTCTGCACCCACCTGCCTCCCCACCCTCCTCCCTTCCCATCCCCCTACCTCCTACCTCCCCACCTGCCTCCCCACCCTCCTCCCTTCCCATCCCCCTACCTCCTACCTCCCCACCTGCCTCCCCACCCTCCTCCCTTCCCACCCCCTACCTCCTACCTCTCCACCCCTCCTGCCCACCCACCTGCCTTCCCCCTTCCTACTGCCCACCTGCTTGCTATACTGCCTGCCCTGCCCTCCCGCTACCCTCTGCCCCGTTGCCGTGCCCAGTCGCCGGTTACCGACTCCGTCAAGTCGTACATCACAGAGCAGCTTCTGTGGGAGTCTCCTCACGGCGACCGTCCCGCCACCTGCCGGCCGCCACCACAACCATCCCCGGCCGGCGACACGGAGAAGTGCTGGGTGTCTTTACCTGACACTGGCCACCAGCGCGGACGGCGGTGAGGAAGAGGCTGGACCGTGATTACCGGGAACACCAGGCTGCAGATTCACAGAATACCACTGGACGGGCCTGACAAGGAGACCAGAGTGGAGGAGGGCAGTGGGTGGATGCTTTCAGGGCGGATAATGCCATTTAAAAAAATGAAATTTAGAGATTTTTACGATTTCATCTTTTTATGATAAAAAAAATCGGTCAATCAATATGAAACTTTGAGAGAATAAACCTATGATATAGGACTATACCACTATTTGGTAAAACAAATGACATGTATAAGAATGATGTATCATATCACGTGATCAAATAGTGTAATATGGGTTTAGACAAAAATCGGCACGTCCCGTGGCGTTATACCAGTTCCAAGTACCCGCCCCGTCCAACAGGGCTCTACCTGAGACCCCCGCCTTTAAAGGGTTAACGGTACTATGAAGGAAGGGCAGTGGGGGAGGGAAGGCTGGGTATAGAGTGGAGGGAGGGCAGTGGGTGGGGGCTGGGTATAGAGTGGAGGGAGGGCAGTGGTTGGGGGCTGGGTATAGAGTGGAGGGAGGGCAGTGGGGAGGGAAGGCTGGGAATAGAGTGGGGGGTGGGCAGTGGGTGGGGGCTGGGTATAGAGTGGAGGGAGGGCAGTGGGTGGGGGCTGGGTATAGAGTGGAGGGGGGGCAGTGGGTGGGGGCCGGGGATAGAGTGGAGGGGGGGCAGTGGGGGAGGGAAGGCTGGGTATAGAGTGGAGGGAGGGCAGTGGGTGGGGGCTGGGTATAGAGTGGGGGGAAGGCAGTGGGTGGGGGGCTGGGTATAGAGTGGAGGGAGGGCAGTGGGTGGGGGCTGGGTATAGAGGGGAGGGAGGGCAGTGGGTGGGGGGCTGGGTATAGAGTGGAGGGAGGGCAGTGGGTGGGGGCTGGGTATAGAGGGGAGGGAGGGCAGTGGGGAGGGAAGGCTGGGAATAGAGTGGGGGGTGGGCAGTGGGTGGGGGCTGGGTATAGAGTGGAGGGAGGGCAGTGGGTGGGGGCTGGGTATAGAGTGGAGGGGGGGCAGTGGGTGGGGGCCGGGGATAGAGTGGAGGGGGGGCAGTGGGGGAGGGAAGGCTGGGTATAGAGTGGAGGGAGGGCAGTGGGTGGGGGCTGGGTATAGAGTGGAGGAGGGCAGTGGTTGGGGGCTGGGTATAGAGTGGAGGGAGGGCAGTGGGGAGGGAAGGCTGGGAATAGAGTGGGGGGTGGGCAGTGGGTGGGGGCTGGGTATAGAGTGGAGGGAGGGCAGTGGGTGGGGGCTGGGTATAGAGTGGAGGGGGGGCAGTGGGTGGGGGCCGGGGATAGAGTGGAGGGGGGGCAGTGGGGGAGGGAAGGCTGGGTATAGAGTGGAGGGAGGGCAGTGGGTGGGGGCTGGGTATAGAGTGGGGGGAAGGCAGTGGGTGGGGGGCTGGGTATAGAGTGGAGGGAGGGCAGTGGGTGGGGGCTGGGTATAGAGGGGAGGGAGGGCAGTGGGTGGGGGGCTGGGTATAGAGTGGAGGGAGGGCAGTGGGTGGGGGCTGGGTATAGAGGGGAGGGAGGGCAGTGGGTGGGGGGCTGGGTATAGAGGGGAGGGAGGGCAGTGGGTGGGGGCTGGGTGTGGGTAGAGTGGAGGGTGGGCAGTAGGTGGGGGCTGGGTGTAGAGTGGAGGGAGGCTGGTGTTTGGAGGCTGGTTTTGGGTACTATGGAGGGTGGGCAGTGATTTGGAGACTAGTTGTCGGTACTATAAGAAAAAGTGGTTACTGAGCCCGTATGGGGGGGGGGGGGGGTTGTTCAAGGTCATTTGATGAAAAAACACGGCCCAATGCCACAAGCGGGAGGGCCAATTTTTTCATCAAATGACCGAGAACGGACACCATACTGACTCAGTCACTACCTTTCTTATTACTCTATACCTCCTACTCGTTTAAAACCCCGTTTTATTAACTTTTCTGCTCTACGCAAGAGCCACTGCCATTCACTACGGCCCGCTGTCACAGCGGGCGCGAACATTATTTATTCTACACCCCTAGCAGCGGGCAGTATTTCATAGACATTCGCACACAGGTGTATAGTAATATGGGAACCATGGTTATGGTGGCAATACAGGTTGGATTTATGAGTTGTTTCAGAGAAATTTATCCTGAATGAGCTGTTTACAGCAAGTTCAGAACGAATTTCTCCGAAACAACGAGTAAATCTAACCCTTCTTAAATAGCTAAAACTGACAGTAATTTGACATCGAAGTCACTTGTTGCAACTGACAAAGACGATGTGTGCATTGGCAGACATGCCGGAAGTGGACAACCGGAAGTGATCTCGCGCAGGCATGAATACATTATAACCACCAAATAGATTAGCGCACGGTCATCTTGCTCCGCTCGACCTCTCCATGCACTAGAGACATAGATATAGGCGAGATATAATGGAGCGATGCAGTGTCAATACCGACGACAGTCGACCTTGCTGGTCGACCGCACTTTCGTACGCCCCAATCGGTTGTTGTTATCGTTTTTTTTATTCATAACTAAGCTATCTAACTTGTTTCACATGAACCGTACTCGTTTTCTACCTTGATGTTTGATAAATTTTCACACTAACTCACTCTGTGGTTTCTCTCCAATGCCATGGAACTCTTGAAGCGAAGGGATCCACCATTTTTAAATCTTGCACCTAAAATTCTGTTGTCCACCTCTCGGCCAATCAGATTGCATTATTTTTTCAAAGCATGCAGTCTGTCACGCAAAGCGTGCAGTCTTTCACGACCCAAGGTATTAAATTAATATAAAGATTCATTGTACACAGTGCATTCTGTGTACAATAACTATACCCCTAGCAGTAGTGTGTATTTACACTTAGTTTGTGCACAGGTATATAATATTATCCTACCCCTAATATAAAATCCCATAGGCTTAACATTGGGTTTCCGTATGCCACGCTGACTGACATACAGAGTTTTATATGCCACTAGTGGCATACAGCATTGGTATCTCGTAATATTCCAAAATCGAGGAGATAGGGTAGGATAAAATCAAAATCTGATTCGTTTTAATCTTGGCCACCACATTCCACTCCTGAAGTTTTGGCTCCGGACTTCACTCGGCTTCGCCTCATGAAGTCACTTTGCCAAACTCCAGTCGTGGAATACAGTGGCCAAGATTAAACCTCATCCAGTTTTACGATAATATGAGAAAACGTGGTTACTGAGCCCATACGGGTGGCCTTTCGAGGTCATTTGATGAAAAAATACGGCCCGATGCCGTAGGCGTGAGGGCCATATTTTTTCATCAAATGACCAAGAACGGACACCTTAAGGGCTCAGTCACTACGTTTTCTTATTACTCTATACTTCCTACTCGTTTAAAACCCCATTTTATTAACTTTTCTGCTTTAAGAAAAGTCACTGCGATTCACTACGGCCCGCTGTTACAGCGGGCGCGAACATTATTTATACTACATCCCTAGCAGCGGGCAGTATGTCATAGACATTCGCACGCAGGTATATAGTAATATGGACGGTAGGCAGTGGGTTGGAGACCAGTCCTCTCTACTACTGAACAGTGAGTGGGAATACCCATCCTTGGTGAATATGAACAGTCGCTATAAAGCAGGCATTAGGAGATTGCTGAAAGATGACGGTGTTTAGCAGATCACTCATTAGCAAACGGCGGCTGTAAACAAAAGGAAACACACCATGGAAAAACCGCAAAAGGCGAGCTTGGAGGTGGCAGCGGGTGATTTTAATAACGAGCGATGCTAATAACGATAGTGGCCGCCCATGTCACAGTAATAACAGCGAGCACTGAGAGAGATGAATAATAACAGGGGGAGGTATTCAGCCTAGTGAATGGGGAGAGAGGCATGTAACGTTAGCGGCCGGAGTCAGACACCAATAAGCGCCGACAGCCATCCACACAGTGGACAATATTGACTGGTGTCAGATACTGGTGGTCATATGATACGAGTTATGAGTTGACGCGTAGTAATATCCGAGCATATGCGAGGATATATGTATGCTCTCAGATCATTGATTTCTGGAACCCCTCTCATACGATCTCACGGTCTCTAAGTCGTATTCTGTACAAGGTTCTCACTACGTTCTATGGGAAAATAATTCTTAATGAACTAGGTTTAGAGCCTTGAGAATCCACCGGCACACAGCATACCCGTTAGGTGGCATTACTAGGATTTGAGGAATCTTTAGGTTGCATTGATGTACGTCTTTAGCACGGGAGGCAGGCCAATGATTTCTCAATGCCCCAAGCCTAGTTCATTAAGAATTCTTCTTCCATAGAGGGTAGTGAGTACTGAGTATGACTTAGAGACTATGAGATCTTATGAGAGTCGGCGCGTAGTAATATCCGAGCAACTCCCAGCATATCTGTATGCTCCAGGTATGTAGATACCGCTTCTGGGACAACCCGCTTCTGGGACACCCCGCTTAAAGCGACACCGCGCTTAAGGGGACAGTTTGTTCGGAACAGAAATCATTATTTAGTTTATTTTAACCCCACTTAAGGGGGCACCCCGCTTAAGGGGACAGTTTGCACGGAACGGAAGGTGACCCCTTAAGCAGGGTTTTACTGTACACGGTGTCCATATGTCTTCTATGGACATTGTGTAATAAATACACAATATTGACTGGTTTCAGATACAAGCGGCCTTATGCTACGAGGAGTTGACGCGTATTAATATCCGAGCGTATGCGAGGATATTGCGCAGAGTCAACTCCGAGGAGCATACAACCGCTTTTATCTGAAACCAGTCTATATTGTATTTATTATCCACCTTTTCTGAGCAAGTGGCATGTCGAAATCAGTTCATTTTAATTATGCACTATGTTTTCATACGCACTATTTTTCCGTATGCGCCACCCGGAGCATACAACATATCTGTATGCTCCGGGAATGTCCATACAAACTCCCTATGTGTTTTCTATGGACACTTTGTATTAGGTAGATAATAAAAGTGATATAGTATGGAGACTCCATATTTGGTGGGTAATAAAAGCCATTTTCCACTGGCCAACGAAAATGGCACCGATTTATTGAGTTCTCTTAACCCTTTAAGGACGGCTGCCTGGGGCCCAGCTGCTCCCATAAGGACGGCTTTTGGTGGTAGTCTGTCTGGCTACAGGACGGCCACATAATAGTTAAAACTGATATCCAAGTTTGCAATTTGATACATAATCCTAAATATTTTTATTTTTTTTAATAGAAATACTAAATATGATATTATATCTACATTTTCTGAAGATTTCATGAATGTTGCTCTATTATTTCTTTGTTAAATAATTTTTTTTAATATTGGTACAATGATGCCTCAAGGCGTCATGCGTCTTAAGTGCGGTGATGCCTCCAGGCATCATGCATCTTTAGCATGGTGATGCCTCCAGGCATCATGCGTCCTTAACCAATTCACGGCGGGCTCCTACACAGTCATGTATATAGGGGTCGGGTATTAGTACCTATATAGTGCTAGGGAACGGGTATCCACAGGCCCATTATGGTAATTGGATGATGTGATCACGTGATATAACATGTGATACTCGATATCATTTTCCATTTCCATAAACATCTTAAATATGATGCTATACCTAAACTCTGTGGAAGTTTCATGTATATTGATGAATTATTTTCTAATTTATCACCTAAAACAATAATTTTGTAAATATTGGAAAATGATGCCTTAAGGCATCACCCGATCTGGACTGGTGATGCCTTAAGGCCCTGTGTGGTGATGCCTTAAGGCAGCTAATGGGTTAAAGGGTTAATAGTCGGTCGGTGTTTGCCAATGACTGCCGACGTCGTTTGCTGGTGGCCTCATTGTATAATCTGTGCACAACTAATCAGTGAGCATGTCTCTTTAGTTGTGTTTCCATTCACAGATCTAGCATCGGTGGTTGAGCTTCCGACTAAAAAACACGGATAATTTTCACACTGTACAAAAGTCGGTCGGTGGTTCTTCTTGTAAAAAGTCGGTGGCATACAATCGGTGAACCGACGGCAAAAAATGCGACGGGTGCTGACCAACGCTGGTAGTGAAACGCAAAGTATCACCGGTTGATTCAATGTGCTTTGTTTTGGTTGATTGGTCAGTGGTGCCATACTCAACACTGCATGAAAACCATCATTTTACATATGAATGCGCCCGGCGTATATGAGTAGGTATTTTGCGTCTGCAAGGTCGTCTTAATCCTCATGTGTATACACCTCATCTGTGGGCGTATATATAAGCGTCCTGTGAACAGGGCTTCACTGAGAGCGGGCGGGGGGGGGGGGGGAGAGGTGGCAGGAGGGGTGAGGGCTTCCTACTGAGGACACCTGTACTTCTACCAACACAAAGGGGTGGGAGGTGGCCGGGGCAGAGGATATTTTATCTCATATACTCCGGGTGTGAAATACAGCCAAGACGCGTCTGTCGTATATAAGGCCTGGGCGTATATAAATGAAAACAAGTCAATATTCAGTCAAGACATGCACTTCAGTGATGGCGTATATATGAATAAAACGGTGGTTTTCGTGCAGTGCCATAAGGGGGGAGAGAAAAATAATTGACCATTTCTGTTTCCACCTGATGATTATTGCACCAAATATGTTGCATAATCAGTCGGCAATGCATATATGCCATAATCGGTGGTCATTATCGGCAAGTTGAAACGTTTTATATGCCTTTTTCCACTTGCGGATTATTCACCACCGATCTGTAGTGGGGAACCACCTAAATCGATCTTTACCTACGCCAAATCGTTGAATGGAAACAGACATGCAGAAAAGTGTTCGCTGATTAATTGTGCATAGATTATGCAATGAAGCCACCATCGACTGACTTGGTCAACAACCGACAGAATCACGGAGGTTTGAAATCGTCGGTGATGGTCGTTGTATTTGGAAGACAGTTCTGTCGGTATGGACCTGTCAAATGCAGCAGAAACAAGGCATACACAGTTTCCTCACTAATTCTTAGACACCGACGTGCAGTAGTTGGCCACCACCATCCGACTTTTAGAAGAGCTCACGTAAACTGGGCCGTTTTCGTTGGCCAGTAGTAATCGCTGTAAATTTCCAATGGCTGATATTTTGCAGCGATCTGTGGTCAGGAACCACTGATAGATTCTTTGGTACACCGATGTCAGATCTTTGAATGGAAACGAAACCTGCAGAGAATGCTCACAGATTAATTTTGTAGAGATTATGTAGCAAGGTCGACGGATTTTCTCACAGAAAATCACTTGGAAAATACAGTAGAAACAGTGCATACACTATATCCTCACCGATTATCTGATACCAGCACATGTCATTGGCACCACCGACAGACTTTAAGGGTAACTTGAAAATTCTTCACCGTTTTCGTCGGCCAGTAGAAATGGGTTATATGGCGGCAGGTTGTGAAATAAAAGCGGACGTCCACCAACCACGACAAGGCTACGACAATGGGTTCCTGAAAAGGTCCACGACAGGCCTACGATTGGAAGGCCTGTCGTAGCTTCGTCGTGGTTGGTGGACCCTAGTTCCCGACAAGAGGCTACGACAAGGCCACGACAGGCTGCGACATGAAGCTTGTTGGGGGCCTGTCGGGGGCCTTCCGACAAGGTTACAACAAAATCGTACATGTTCGATTTTGTAGCCTTGTCGTGGAGTGTCGTGGCGTGTCGGGAGGTTGTCGCAGAGGTCTACGATAGAATATTTAGGTGCAGCATGCAACCTAAAAGGGATATCCCACTCTCACGATTTGGGCCTCCGACACACTACGATAGCCTTACGACAAGCGTTCCGATGAAAAAAAATGGAATTTTTATCGGACGGAACGAGTCTAGCTTTCACGATGGACCTGTTCCTTCCGATAAAGATTTCATTTTTTCATCGGAACGCTTGTCGTAAGGCTATCGTAGTGTGTCGGAGGCTCAAATCGTGATAGTGGGATACCCCTTTAAGGCACGCCCCGACAACGCTGTCGCAGAGCTCCCCTTCTCACGACAAGGCTACGACAAGGCGCCGCCAGGAACTTTCTTGTCGGGGCTTGTCGTAACCTTGTCGTGGTTGGTGGACGCCCGCCTTAAGCAGTAAAATTCGGCAGGTTGTGAAGCAAAATAGTAAAATTCAGTCGTCGGTAGGCGACATGTAGCAGCCATCAGAAGTCAGGTAATAATTAGTAGAAACCGAACGAGAGTAAGACTTGACAATGTTTATGCCACGACAGGAAGGTCGCGTATTACTACACGAGGCGTAGCCGAGTGTAGTGAGGAGCAGACCTGACCAGAGTGGCATAGACATTGACAAGTCTAACTCGAGTTCGGTTTCGTATTTATCCTACCTCGTCTTTTGTATAACTAAAAGATAAATATTGAGTCAATGACCAACAGAACTTTTTTGTCATAGTAGCTGACATCCTGCTCTCTGATTGGTCAATATTGTTATTACTCTAGTTTCATAAAAAACACTTTATGTCACGGCCTGCCACATAAAATTTCCCTATGTTAAGTCTATGGCGGTATTTTATTAGGGGTAGGATAAAGACAGGATGAAGGGCAGGCAGTGGTCAAGGCAGGAGTAGGTAGATGTATGTCTGCGGAAGGCTAGGAAATAAAACCTGGGAGAGAAGGCTAAAAAGACGACCATGTAACATCAGAGACACGGTAAGACAGCAGTGACCACGTCCCTGTAGAAGGCGTGAGGGAGTGTGCTGGGAGGAGGGTGAGTATTATACGGAAACTGGCTTACTGTCTTCGTACGTCTAAAATACGCGGTAAAATTATTGATCAGATACATCCCGATGCCAGAGGCAGAGGGATGTATCTGATTAATAATTTTACCAAGTATTCTGACGTACGAAGACAGTCAGCCTGTTTTCGTATTATAATATACCTAAAAATGGCGAAACTTTAGCTAGTCATGTGATCACATACCCCATACTTTACAGTGTGACGTACGGCCATAAATATGTCATGGGTAGCAGCGGGCAGTATGTGTAGGTCATACGGCCATAGGTATATAATAATTATATAGAACGTCCTGACCATGCTGTACAAGTAACAGAACGAGATGGAACCGAGGCGTTTACGTACAAACCATAAAATGTTATCGAGTCTTGTAGCTTGTACAAGCATGGTAGGTCATTCTATATTTATCATATACCTGAAATTAAAAAACAAAAATTTATTTAATTTGGTTTAACAACCAATATTTCAATAAACGTGTATGGGAAGGTAGTCTGTATTTTCCTTTACGGACCAGTGGTCCATACAGTATTTTTACGTTATATGGCGAAACGGTGCATATTTACAGTATATACGGCATGGGTATATATAGTAATTATATAGAACTACATCGAGAATCGTATAGATATTTTACAATTCGAAAGGGGTTCTGGATTTATCTCACCCCTTTTACTATTTGGGACATTTAAATCTCTTGTCTTGTCTTGTCTCTGAAATCCTGCCGCTGATTGGTCAATCCCCTATGACATCATCTCATATTCACTATGCCAGGACCATGGCGTAGTATTGTCACTTTTCTCGGGTGATCGTTGAGTATATTTTTATAACGTTATTCCTATGGCTAAACCTGTACCAGGGGTGATATTAATATCGTAAAACTTGATGAGTTTTAATCTTGGCCACCGTTTTCCACGACTGGAGTTTGGCAAAGTGACTTCATGAGACGAAGCCGAGTGAAGTCCGGAGCCAAAACCTCAGGAGTGGAATGCGGTGGCCAAGATTAAAACGAATCAGGTTTTGATTTTATCCTACCCTATCTCCTCAATTTGGATTTGGGAATATTACGTGATAACAATGCTGTATGCCACTAGTGGCATATAAAAATCTGTATGCCAGTCAGCGTGGCATACGGAAACCCAATGTTAAGCCTATGGGATTTTATACTAGGGGTAGGATAAACGGCAATGTAGTGTGGACGGCGAGAGGAGTATGTGTGTGGGGACGGTAGGAGACAGGGGCAGAGCAGGGACACCTAATCCGGCCAGTGTAGGGAGGACAGCGGATGAGCAGGAGCACAGGGAGGGGGTCAAGTGGCCGGATCAGGATGTAGACAGCAGAGGGCGCGGCAGGGGAACTGTGTTCACAGATGTCAGTTAGTCTGACTAACTGTCAGTCTACTGTCAGTCAGTGTGGAGTGAGTGTTAGTAAGTTTGTCAGTCAGAGTAAAATGAGTGTCAGTATGAGTGGAGTAAATGTCAATAAGTCTGTCAGTCAGAGTAAAATGAGTCTGACTAATTGTCAGTCAGTGTAGTCAGTGTTAGTCAATTCAATTTTTTTTTTTTACGGTTTTATTAGGGTATAACTTTTACAAAGTATGCCAGGTTCGGCAATGGCCGATCTGCCACCTGGTCCCTCCAGCTGTGTATTGGAATTGCGTCAACGTCGTACATGGATAAGTCGGAGCACATTAGCTAATGGTAGTACCAGGAAACAATCATACTCTTTAAGATGGAATGAGATGAAATGAGCAGTTACCTTATAGTGTATAAACTGTTTACAGGAACATTTCCATATAAGTATTATCAAACAATGGCATTTACAGTCTAGTTGTCCTGTTTTAGATGTCCCAGTTTTAAATAATATAGGTTAGTACATATTCTTCACTTATCCCATTACTGTTTGGCCGAGGAGGCTTATATACATCGTATCAATAGGAGTAGTAAAGACGGTGAGGATATACATGGTTAGGGCAGCAATTGACATAGCAATCAGTATATGGATAGATGTATCTGTAATATTTACGATCAACCAGTTGCAACGCAATCTGGTACTTAAACAGTCTGCCGGTGAAGGATATGTGTCAGTTAGTATGACTATCTGTCAGACCTACTGTCCAACTGACTGATCAGATTGAGGATCAATCAAACTAGCTGTCAATCAGTGTAGAGTCAGTGTCAATCAATTGAACTGTCTGTAAGTGTAGGGTTGGTGTCAGTAGGTAAGACCAACTGTCAGACCTACTGTCAGTCAGAGTAGAGTGAGTGTAACTTAGACTAGCCGTCAGTCAGTGTAGGGTGAGTGTCGGTCATTATCTCACTCCTGGTACAAGTTTAGCCATAGGAATAACATTAGAAAAAAATACTCAACGATCACCCTCGTAAAGTGACGATACTACGCCATGGTCGTGGCGTAGTGAATACGAGATGACGTCATAGCCGATTGACCGATCAGCGGCCAGGATTTCAGAGAGATGACAAGACAAGACAAGAAATTTCAACTCCCCTAACCTTGAAGGGGGTGAGATAAATCCAGAACCGCATTCGAATAGTAAAATAAACGATACTCCACTCGTTTGAAAGGGCCGTAATCGTCACTCTGCTTCGCCTCGATGAAGATTGTGGCCCTTCCAAACTCGTGGAGTATTGTGTATTTATACGATTCTCTATGCAGTTCTATATAAATCTCTGTCAGTCAGAGTCAAGTCAGTGTAAGCCAATATGGAATGCGGTGACTGTCAGTCTAACTGTTAGTTAGAGTGGAGTGACTGTCAGTCTCACAGTGAGTCCGAGTCAGATGACAGTCAGTAAGTCACAATGTAGGTCACTCTCGAGTCAGTGTCATTGAGACTTTCATTCAGCGTGGAGTCAGTATCAGGTCAGCCTGTCAGTCAGTATGCAATGACTGTCAGACTAACTGTCAGTAATGTAAAGTATTCACCCCTGATCTCCATTCAGGGATAAACAGCTGTTCTATGTTAATTGTCGAGGCACTTTGCAGTTAGGGAACCAGCGAGTTAGAGGGTGAGTCCACCAACCACGACAGGGCTGCGACAACGGCTTTCCGACAAGGTCCACGACAGCTCTACGATTGGAAGGCGTGTCGTAGCCTTGTCGTGGTTGGTGGACCCTAGTTCCCGACAAGAGGCTACGACAAGGTCCCGACAGGCTGCGACACAAAGCTTGTCGGGAGGTTGTCGGAGGCCCTCCGACAAGGCTACGACAATATCGAACATGTTTGATTTTTGCTACGACTGGACCTTTGTCGTGGAGTGTTGTGGTTTCCTTGATATGACTGTCGTAGTGTGTCGGAACCATGGGCGCCTTTTTTACGGAAACCAGCAATGTATACGACATGCCCCGACACCGCTGTCCCGACAATGCTCTTCTCACGACAAGGCTGCGGCAAGGCTGCGATTGGAACTTTCATGTCGGCACTTGTCGTAGCCTTGTCGTGGTTGGTGGACGCACCCTCTTAGACTGAACAAAATGGCTGGACTTAAGAACAAGCCAAGCCCCATTGGAAAACCACCTCTAAATACACAGTTATAATATAAGAAACCGCTGTTTTGAAGGTTGGCAAAGACAAATGGGTATATACTTATCGATTCAATTTTATTTTCATATATATGTCAGAGTGTGCGCAGTATGAAATGACGACTCCGGTGGAGGGCTCTATGGCAGAGGAACCCAATCCTTTATTACCCATCTGATACGGAGTCTCCATACTAAGCCTATGGAGATTACAGATCGCTACTGAGGAGGATACGGAGCTCCGTACCCTCCTAGGAGGATACGGATTTTTGAGATGAAAGTAGTCCCAAACATAACTTCTTAATTACGTTGAAAACTTTTCTAACGATCATATTTATTGCTTGAATCTAAAAATAAGTGAGTAATAAATACAACATTACCATAATTTCGATCTGTGTGGCCGTATTCTCCTTGTAGTTGACGCTACGCAATACGGCCACTCAGATCGAAATCATGGTAATATTGTGTATGTATGGGACAGGGCCGGGTTCACTGTCTAACTGTCAGTAATAGTCGAGTCAGTGTCTGTCAGTCAGAATGCAATGACTGTCAGACTAACTGTCAGTCGGAGTCGGGTTAGTGTCATTCAGTCACAATGTAAAACCCATAAGACAGCGACATTTTCCACAGATTCTCACCGATCCGATCACCAATTATAATCGGTAACAAGAATGTCGCTGTCTTATAACTTCATACAACAACAGACCAGCGCTTGCCAACTGATGAAAGTCAAAGTAGGCCTACTCTTGGAGAAAGAAACTAAATAGAATTTTAGCCAATAACAGGAAGGACGCAAAAACAGGTTTATACACTAATATATTTGCCCTTTGTCAGCGTCTTGAATATAAAGGTTATTCATGTAGATTTCTAACGTTGGCAGTAACGTGAGCGAGGCTTGGGGCTAGGTTAAGGTCAATTTAATGAGATTTATAACGTCTGCGGTACAATTAATGGGGCTGGGTTGAGGTTAGTTTGATGAGATTTGTAAGAATGGCTGTACAGTGAGGCTGGGTGCTAGGTTATGGTCAGTCTGATGGGATTTGTAACGTTAGTAGTACAGTGAGTGGGGCTGGGTGCTAGGTTATGGTCAGTCTGATGAGATTTGTAACGTTAGTAGTACAGTAAGTGGGGCTGGGGGCCGGGTTATGGTCAGTCTGATGAGATTTGTAACGTTAGCAGTACAGTGAGTGGGGCTGGGTGCTAGGTTAAGGTCAATTTGATGAGATTTGTAACGTTAGTAGTACAGTGAGTGGGGCTGGGGGCCGGGTTATGGTCAGTCTGATGGGATTTGTAACGTTAGTAGTACAGTGGGGCTGGGTGCTAGGTTAAGGTCAGTCGGATGAGATTTGTAAAGTTTGCAGTAAGTGAGGCTTGGGGCCGGGTTAAGGTCAGTCTGATGGGATTTGTAACGTTAGTAGAAGGGTGAGTGGGGCTGGGTGCTAGGTTATGGTCAGTCTGATGAGATTTGTAACGTTAGTAGTACAGTGAGTGGGGGTGGGTGCTAGGTTAAGGTCAGTCTGATGGGATTTGTAACGTTAGTAGTACAGTGAGTAAGGCTGGGTGCTAGGTTATGGTCAGTCTGATGAGATTTGTAACGTTAGTAGTACAGTGAGTGGGGCTGGGTGCTAGGTTAAGGTTAGTCTGATGGGATTTGTAACGTTAGTAGTGCAGTGAGTGGGGCTGGGTGCTAGGTTACGGTCAGTCTGATGGGATTTGTAACGTTAGTAGTACAGCAAGTGGGGCTGGGTGCTAGGTTAAGGTCAGTGTGATGAGATTTGTAACGTTAGTAGTACAGTGAGTGGGGCTGGGTGCTAGGTTAAGGTTAGTCTGATGGGATTTGTAACGTTAGTAGTGCAGTGAGTGGGGCTGAGTGCTAGGTTAAGGTCAGTGTAATGGGATTTGTAGCGTTAGTAGTACAGTGAGTGGGGCTGGGTGCTAGGTTAAGGTCAGTGTAATGAGATTTGTAGCGTTAGTAGTACAGTGAGTGGGGCTGGGTGCTAGGTTATGGTCAGTGTGATGAGATTTGTAACGTTAGTAGTACAGTGAGTGGGGCTGGGTGCTAGGTTATGGTCAGTCTGATGAGATTTGTAACGTTAGTAGTACAGTGAGTGGGGCTGGGGGCTAGGTTATGGTCAGTGTAATGGGATTTGTAACGTTAGTAGTACAGTGAGTGGGGCTGGGTGCTAGGTTAAGGTCAGTCTGATGGGATTTGTAACGTTAGTAGTGCAGTGAGTGGGGCTGAGTGCTAGGTTAAGGTCAGTCTGATGAGATTTGTAACGTTAGTAGTACAGTGAGTGGGGCTGGGTGCTAGGTTATGGTCAGTGTAATGGGATTTGTAACGTTAGTAGTACAGTGAGTGGGGCTGGGTGCTAGGTTAAGGTCAGTCTGATGGGATTTGTACCGTTAGTAGTACAGTGAGTGGGGCTGGGGGCTAGGTTATGGTCAGTGTAATGGGATTTGTAACGTTAGTAGTACAGTGAGTGGGGCTGGGTGCTAGGTTAAGGTCAGTGTAATGGGATTTGTAACGTTAGTAGTACAGTGAGTGGGGCTGGGTGCTAGGTTAAGGTCAATCTGATGGGATTTGTAATGTTAGTAGTGCAGTGAGTGGGGCTGAGTGCTAGGTTAAGGTCAGTCTGATGAGATTTGTAACGTTAGTAGTACAGTGAGTGGGGCTGGGTGCTAGGTTAAGGTCAATCTGATGGGATTTGTAATGTTAGTAGTGCAGTGAGTGGGGCTGAGTGCTAGGTTAAGGTCAGTGTAATGGGATTTGTAACGTTAGTAGTACAGTGAGTGGGGCTGGGTGCTAGGTTAAGGTCAGTGTAATGGGATTTGTAACGTTAGTAGTACAGTGAGTGGGGCTGGGTGCTAGGTTATGGTCAGTCTGATGGGATTTGTAACGTTAGTAGTACAGTGAGTGGGGCTGGGTGCTAGGTTATGGTCAGTGTAATGGGATTTGTAACGTTAGTAGTACAGTGAGTGGGGCTGGGGGCTAGGTTAAGGTCAGTCTGATGAGATTTGTAACGTTAGTAGTACAGTGAGTGGGGCTGGGTGCTAGGTTATGGTCAGTGTAATGGGATTTGTAACGTTAGTAGTACAGTGAGTGGGGCTGGGTGCTAGGTTAAGGTCAGTCTGATGGGATTTGTACCATTAGTAGTACAGTGAGTGGGGCTGGGTGCTAGGTTAAGGTCAGTCTGATGGGATTTGTAACGTTAGTAGTACAGTGAGTGGGGCTGGGTGCTAGGTTAAGGTCAGTCTGATGGGATTTGTACCGTTAGTAGTACAGTGAGTGGGGCTGGGTGCTAGGTTAAGGTCAGTGTAATGGGATTTGTAACGTTAGTAGTACAGTGAGTGGGGCTGGGTGCTAGGTTAAGGTCAATCTGATGGGATTTGTAATGTTAGTAGTGCAGTGAGTGGGGCTGAGTGCTAGGTTAAGGTCAGTCTGATGAGATTTGTAACGTTAGTAGTACAGTGAGTGGGGCTGGGTGCTAGGTTAAGGTCAATCTGATGGGATTTGTAATGTTAGTAGTGCAGTGAGTGGGGCTGAGTGCTAGGTTAAGGTCAGTGTAATGGGATTTGTAACGTTAGTAGTACAGTGAGTGGGGCTGGGTGCTAGGTTAAGGTCAGTGTAATGGGATTTGTAACGTTAGTAGTACAGTGAGTGGGGCTGGGTGCTAGGTTATGGTCAGTCTGATGGGATTTGTAACGTTAGTAGTACAGTGAGTGGGGCTGGGTGCTAGGTTATGGTCAGTCTGATGGGATTTGTAACGTTAGTAGTACAGTGAGTGGGGCTGGGTGCTAGGTTATGGTCAGTGTAATGGGATTTGTAACGTTAGTAGTACAGTGAGTGGGGCTGGGTGCTAGGTTAAGGTCAGTGTAATGGGATTTGTAACGTTAGTATTACAGTGAGTGGGGCTGGGTGCTAGGTTATGGTCAGTCTGATGGGATTTGTAACGTTAGTAGTACAGTGAGTGGGGCTGGGTGCTAGGTTATGGTCAGTCTGATGGGATTTGTAACGTTAGTAGTACAGTGAGTGGGGCTGGGTGCTAGGTTATGGTCAGTTTTATGGGATTTGTAGCGTTAGTAGTACAGTGAGTGGGGCTGGGTTCTGGGTTAAGGTCAGTCTGATGGGATTTGTAACGTTAGTAGTACAGTGAGTGGGGCTGGGGGCTGGGTTAAGGTCAGTCTGATGGGATTTGTAGAGTTAGTAGTACAGTGAGTGGGGCTGGGTGCTAGGTTATGGTCAGTTTTATGGGATTTGTAGCGTTAGTAGTACAGTGAGTGGGGCTGGGTGCTAGGTTATGGTCAGTCTCATGAGATTTGTAATGTTAGTAGTGCAGTGAGTTGGACTGGGTGCTAGGTTATGGTCAGTCTGATGAGATTTGTAACGTTAGTAGTACAGTGAGTGGGGCTGGGGGCTAGGTTATGGTTAGTCTGATGAGATTTGTAAAGTTTGCAGTAAGTGAGGCTTGGGGCTGGGTTAAGGTCATTTTAATGAGATTTGTAACGTTTGCAGTAGGTTGAGGGTGGGGGCTGGGTTTGGGTTAGTTTTGTTCAAGGTCGTCGTTCTCCACGACTTTGATGCAGAGTGATATAAACGAGGTGACAGCCGAGTGAATATTACGTAGAACTCAAACGATTTGGAGAACAACGACTTTGACCAGAACGAGTTGCATTATGTATTCATCTCACGCCTTTGCAAACCATGAGAATGAAACAGAGGATATAGACCATGGACTGCAATACTCATAGGGGCATGGAGAACGGACTGCAATACTCATAGGGGCATGGAGAACGGACTGCAACACTCATAGGGCATGGAAAACGGACTGCAATACTCATAGGGGCATGGAGAACGGACTGCAATACTCATAGGGGCATGGAGAACGGACTGCAATACTCATAGGGGCATGGAGAACGGACTGCAATACTCATAGGGGCATGGAGAACGGTCTGCAATACCCATAGGGGCATGTAGAACGGACTGCAATACACATAGGGGCATGGAGAACGGACTGCAATACTCATAGGAGCATGGAGAACGGACTGCAATACTAATAAGGGCATGGAGAATGGACTGCAATACTCATAGGGGCATGGAGAACGGACTGCAATACCCATAGGCGCATGGAGAACGGACTGCAATACTCATAGGGGCATGGAGAACAAGTTCCCAATGTTAAGCCTATGGGACAACAATACCAGGGGTGAGATAATGCTGCAGCTTGGCTGCTATCTGACACGCCAAGCGAGTTCTAGTGAGATTAGCTCTGTGTACATCCGTGTCAAGGTCGTTTAAAAGCCGACCATCTAAATTAACAAGAGGGCGACTGAGAGGCATGTACGGCACACTGTGACGTACGGGCGGGAGGAGAGACGCGCAGCACGCATGCGCGGCTAGATCACGTGACGGCAGGGACGCTACCTGTACACATGGGGCATGCGCAGTAGCGACAAATTATCTGCACACACAGGTTTAGAACATGAAACCTGCCGACAAAGTGTACACTCAAGTAACCTTGAGGCGAGGGGTAAGAAAACATGTATAATGTGTATCATTACTGCAGATCCCCCCCCCCCCCCCCTAACCGTGCAACAAAAGAGAAAGAAGTGAGTTCAGGTAATAACATTTATCACATGATATGTGATTAGCTATATAATAGACTAGGTAATAGTCGAAAGGTTGGTTGTTTGCAATAAACGCCTACTCGTATAACAGTGACTTTGGTAG
Source organism: Alentia gelatinosa (assembly GCA_950022655.1). Classification (NCBI taxonomy): domain Eukaryota; kingdom Metazoa; phylum Annelida; class Polychaeta; order Phyllodocida; family Polynoidae; genus Alentia; species Alentia gelatinosa. The sequence continues at coordinate 137,057,969 of OX465580.1, read as the reverse complement.
TTGTATTATATTACATCCTGGAAATATATTATCATTATATACCTGTGGTAGTATATCCTATACATACGGCCCGCTCCTACTCATGTCGTATTTATATTCGTACGACACCTAGGTGACGTACGGGGTATGTATGTGGCGTACGGGGCATGTACGCTGCGAAATCCAAAAACTCACCCAGAAGCAATGTTAAAAATTGGATATTTTGAGGTATATAATAATAGAGAAACAGGCTGACTGTCTCCGTACGGATAAAATACTTGGTAAAATTGGCGATCAGATGAACCTCTGCCTTCGGCATCGGTTCATATGATCGCCGATTTTACCGTGTATTTAATCCGTGCGGAGACAGTCAGCCTGTTTCTTGTTTCTCTATAATACTTTACTCATACTCCAGACATGCCATTTGATCAATTTACTAGGTTTTTATTGAAACATGATAATCAAAGAGAAATATATAGTTTGTAAGTAATGAAAGGATGAGGAACATATAGACATTATAACATTTTGAGGGTGGGTGGGTGGGTAAAAATGATATATGAACGTTGTGAAAATGGCCGATTGGAGAAGAAGGAATCAGTTGGGGACTGTGGCTGAAGGTGTGCTGGAAGTGGATTCGGGGGGGAGGGGGTGTCTGTGTAAGGGTTTTGTTTGTTTGTTTGGGTAGTTTAACGTCCAATTTGTTCAATTAGACTTACTTTGGGTTTGACCAAATCTATGAGATGAATTAAGGTAGAAATCTCATCCCTACACATTTACCGAGGTGAGAGTTCTTTTACTTCCCACACCACATAGACATGTTATGAGAAGGACTGGCCCTTGATAAAGCAGTAAATCTACCACTGCTGGGGATGAAGGAGAAAAGTGGCTGCAGTGGGACTTGAATCAACAAAATCCGACAACATATTACAAGTTCAGTGCTCTTTACCACTGAGCTAACTCACCACCCCAGTCGCTTTAGTTATGCTTGCGTGCAAGCATATCCGGTCTGCACCATGAGGAGGGAGGTGACCAAGAGGGTGAACAGGTTGGTAATTGCTGTCCACACCAGCAGACCCTGTGTCATAGTCCAATACTATGGAGAAACCAAACAAGAGTTAATCATGTCATTGCTTATCGCACGACGGCAAGATCGAGATATTACTGCGCGAGGCGAAGCCGAGAGCAGGAATACGCGATCTTGCCGGAGTGCGATGAACAATAATATGACTAACTCGAGTTTGGTTTCGAATTTATCCTACCCCGCCTGTCTAAATTACTTCTACATTAACAAATGAAGTCATTTGTCGAGTGTATCCCACTAGAGCGATATTTTTCATTTTTCAACTCCAGACCAAATACAGTGACCCAATGTTAAGCCTCTGGAGATTTTTATTAGGGGTAGGATAAAATTCCACTGAGCTAACTCCCCACCCCGGTTGGTTTAGTTATGCTTGCGTGCAAGCATATCGGGTCTGCACCACAAGGAGGCAAGACGACCAAGAGGGAACAGATTGGTAATTGCTGTCCGTCCCAGCAGACCTGAGTAAGGGGTGATTGTGTGATAGAAGTGAAGACAGAGGTGAGTATGTATATATGAGGGGTGAAGGTATGTGGAAGTCCCACCAGGTGGAGGAAGGGGAAGCAGCAACTTCATGGCATGCCTAATAAATGGTAAGGCAGCCTCCTGGCAGCTCAAACAACAGCGAGGCAAACAGACCTAGCAGTTCAAACAACAGCGAGGCAAACAGACCGTCAAGGGCTCTGATGGCCTCGTTTATCTCTCGTGAATGATACTTTATTGTTCACCTTATACCACAATGTGGCCATAGTAAACATATAGGAACTCAGTATAGACATACTTTGAGCGTACAGATATGTTGTATTATCCACCTATTACAAAGTTTCCGTAGTAAACATATATGAACTCTGTATGGTCATACTTTGTGCATACTGATATGTTGTAATATCCACCTAATACAAAGTGTCCGTAGTAAACATAGGAACTCTGTATGGACATACTTTGTGCGTACAGATATGTTGTAATATCCACCTAATACAAAGTGTCCGTAGTAAACATAGGAACTCTGTATGGACATACTTTGTGCGTACAGATATGTTGTAATATCTACCTAATACAAAGTGTCCGTAGTAAACATATAGGAACTCTGTATGGACATACTTTGTGCGTACAGATATGTTGTAATATCCACCTAATACAAAGTGTCCGTAGTAAACATAGGAACTCTGTATGGACATACTTTGTGCGTACAGATATGTTGTAATATCCACCTATTACAAAGTGTCTGTAGTAAACATATTGGAACTTTGTATGGATATACTTTGTGCGTACAGATATGTTGTAATATCCACCTATTAGAAAGTGTCCGTAGTAAACATATAGGAACTCTATATGGACATACTTTGTGCATACAGATATGTTGTAATATCCACCTATTACAAAGTGTCCGTAGTAAACATATAGGAACTTTGCATGGACATCCCGGCATATACTGATATGTTGTATTATCCACCTAATACAAAGTGTCTGTAATAAACATATGTGTATGGACATACTTTGTGCATACTGATATATTGTATTATCCACCTAATACAAAGTGTCCGTAGTTAACCTATAGGGACCCTGTATGGACTGCAAAACCCGACGCATAAGGAAAAATAGTCTGTATTAAGAAATAATGCATACCTGAATCGGTACGCTACTTGTCAGGTAAAGGTGGATAATGAATATAATATTCACTGATTTCAGATAAAAGCGCTTGTATACTCCGCGGCATTGATGTACCTTTGTCAGCGACAAAGGAACAGTATTTGTCTCAGGCGAGCCATCCTAGCGGCGGCAGCTCTAGTCGGTAGAGGTAGGATAGCTAGGCAAGGTTCAACCAAAGATTAGTGAAACCACCCGCTTGAGATGTTATTTTGTAGCTGACGACTTTTTATTTGATGTTCCAAAATCAGTCATCAAAATTTGATCAACATAAATCCAGTTGCCGACAATGGAACGTTGGTAAATGGCCTTTCATTGGGTGGCCGACACGGGCCGAGGGGTTACGTAATTTGCCTGTGACAAGTTTACTGACTCCTATATGATTCGGGAACTAATCGTTCAACCCTGAATCAGTATATGTGTATTGGACTTAATAGACAATCCAACAGCACAGAAAGTTATAACTGTGCCTTTAAACCTATATTCGGAGTAGAGTAGACTGTGTGGGTATTTTCTTCTGCTCCCGCTTTTTTTAAGAATAAATATTTATGTTAAAAATTTGATAATCTATCGAAGCTAAGGTATTCCTTACTGACTTGTCATTTAGACTTAACATGGTTTTTCCAAATTCTGTGTCTTACCCAGATTGATGACCTATATAATGAAAATCTGAGGTAGCAACCTGTCAGTTATCATGATTGTCAACTACACATCTTTATTGGAAAATCTGAATTAATCATGGCTTAGATCACTAAATAATATATACACAATATTGACTGGTTTCAGATTCAAGCGGCAGTATGCGATGTGAAACTCTACACATGGTGTTGGTGTGTCCTTCTGTGAACGTCCTCAAATGCCACCAGTTATTGTTCATGTTGGAGACAGGGAGCCCCGCACACTGCCAGTGTTATCTGATCTCTTATTATCCACCTGATACAGACTCCCCATACAAAACGTACAGGCTTGCGGTATCCCATCTGGATGAGGATACAGACTCCCGTATCCACCTGGGAGGAGGATACAAGAAGAGAGTTCCTGAAACATCACTGAGTGTGCGAAGTAGTGCATGAGAAGATTGGAAGCTATTTTATCTTTCCTTTGATAACTTAGATTTGCAATGCTGAATGATAAAACAGTATTTATATAGAACGTCCTGACCATACTGTACAATTCACAGAACGAGATGCTAATTTACGGTATGTACGGACCGAGGCGTTTACGCCGAGTTCCGTACAAACGGTAAATTAGCATCGAGTTCTGTAACTTGTACAAGCATGGTTGGACGTTATATATTTACTATATACCCGAAATTTAAAAAGAAATCATTTTAATTTTTCTTAACAACCAAAATTTTAATAAATATGTATGGGTAGGTAGTCCATATTTTGGTGTACAAACCACTGGTCCGTACAGTATTTTTACGTCATATACCGAAACGGTACGTATTTACAGTATATACGGCATGGGTATATAGTAAAAACCTGTCTCTGATACTAGTGTCCATGTCCTCCATGTAGTTTTATCCCACCCGTAATATAAAATCCCATAGGCTTGACATTGAGTTTCTGTATGCCACGCTGCCTGGCATACAGAGTTTTATATGCCACTAGTGGTATACAGAATTGTTATCACGTAATATTCCCAAATCGAGACTTACACAAAAATGGTACCCACTGCCCATTCGGTTTAACACCCGCCATTAGAATGAGGAGTAGGGGCAAAGGCCCGAATGGAAGAACGGCTCACTATGCCAAACTCCAGTAGTGGCATACGATTTTGATTTTATCCTACCCTGTCTCCTTGATTTTGGAATATTATGTGATAATAATTTTGTATGCCACTAGTAGCATACAAAATTCCGTATGCCACTCTGACTGGCATACGGAAACTCAATGTTAAGCTTATGGGATTTTATATTTGGGGTAGGATAATTTCCTGTACGGACCACTGGTCCGTACAGTATTTTTACGTCATATGCCGAAACGGTGCGTATTTACAGTATATTCGGCATAGGTATATAGCAAATACATGAACGTGAATGTATGTGAAATCTCTGTGTTGCACTTGATGCCCTTTGATTAGGGTTTTCATCAGTTTAGTTACACAGACACGATCAAAGATGGACGCACGTGCAGTCGTGCTTAGAAGGCGTTCGACCACTTATGACGATACGAACACAACACTAAGGTATTATGTTCGGTACCTTCATGTTTGTTTTCAAGTTAGAAGGTGTCGGACCACTAATAGCGATACAAACATGACAGGAAGGTAGGGATTGTATCATGTTTGTTTTCTGAATAAAGAGAAGGTGATTGACCACTCATAGCGATACAAACATGACAGAAGGTAAGGATTATATCATGTTTGTTTTCTCACACACATCCTATACATCCATACCTCACACACACATACCTCAAACAGACCTCACACACACGCCTCACACACACCTCACACACGCCTCACACACACCTCACACACACCTCACACACACCTCACATACACCTCACACACCTCACACACACCTCACACACACCTCACACACACCTCACACACACCTCACACACACCTCACACACCTCACACACACCTCACACACACCTCACACACACCTCACACACACCTCACACACACCTCACACACCCCTCACACACACCTCACACACACCTCACACACACCACTCACACACCACATATACACACACACCACCACCACACACCCACCTCACAGACACACACCTCACACACCTCACTTACCACACACCATACCACACACAGACCATACACCAGATACACCTCACACACACCTCACACACACCTCACACACACCTCACACACACCTCACACACACCTCACACACATCTCACACACATCTCACTCTTGGCTACTGAAGAAGGCAGTCATCTGCCGAAATCGATTTAGCCTATATCAGCAGTGTGCTACTACAAATTTCTTAGTCTCTTTCCAGTCTCTATGGAAAATGACTTCTTTTGGTACAAGGTCAAGGAAAAAAGGACCTTCATCTGGCCGAATTGCCACAGATGCTCAATTTAGTAGACTGGTGAAGGACTTGTTCAGGCTTATACAATGCCTTCACCACTTTGGAATCATCGCGGATCAGGCAGAAGGAGACCTGACCAAAAGCTTTAGGAGGAAATTAGAGGACCTGAACCGGTTCTTCAAGCCTGCCCTTCCCAACCATTCCTTGATGCAGGCTCTTCAGAATCAAAATTTCTTTTGGATGAAGGAAACAACATCCATTCTTTTGGACCACTATGGGAGAATGATTGAGGAAATCAAAAAGTCAATCTCCCAGTTTCAGGCAAGTCCCTTTGATATGACTCGGGCCCAACATTTGGCAATATCCTGGGCTCAGAAAAACTTCAGGGCAAAACTCAAACCTGAGACTTTGGACAACTTTCGGACCACTCTGGACAATTTGACCCAACATTCCAGAGGCAAAACAGTCCCTTCACAAAGGACTAGTCCAAACCAGCCACCCACTTTGGTTTCCCGGGCAGGCAGTTCAGGCCAAAATTCTAAGTCCTATGCACAGGTCACAGCAACCGCTCCAGGCCCAAAGGTTGCTCGACCTCAAAATCCAAAAAGGGTAATAGCATCAAAACCAGCAGATGCTAGAAACCCAAGGGGTATTTCGGAACAGAATCAGGCTTCTAAGACTCAGCCTCAGAAGGAGAAAACCCCATCTCCCAAACCAAATACGTCTCGGCAGCTGGGCAGCCCAATTCGGCAGACAGGGCAGTCAAAGAAAACACCCACACCTCACACACACCTCACACACACCTCACACACACCTCACACACACCTCACACATACCTCACACACACCTCACACACACCTCACACACACCTCACACACACCTCACATACACCTCACACACCTCACACACACCTCACACACACCTCACACACACCTCACACACACCTCACACTCACCTCACACACATCTCACACACACCTCACACATGTAGAGTGTAGTGGGTACCATTGTTCACCCACACACACAGACCTCACACCCAGCCCTCTCACACACCTCACACACACCTCACACACACCTCACACACACCTCACACACACCTCACACACATCTCACACACATCTCACACACATCTCACACACACCTCACACACACCTCACACACCCGTCAGACATGTAGTGGGGACCATTGTTCACCCACACACACAGACCTCTCACCCAGCCCTCTCACACACCTCACACACACCTCACACACACCTCACACACACCTCACACACACCTCACACACATCTCACACACACCTCACACACACCTCACACACACCTCACACACACCTCACACCCCTCACACGTGTAGAGTGTAGTGGGGACCATTGTTCACCCACACACACAGAGCCCTCTCACACAGCCCTCTCACAGCGGTCTCAGCGTGCTCCGACAAGTGTTGTTATGGAAACAGCAGAACGGCGCGCGCATACATGTAGATCACGTGATAGAGGAGCACAGCCAGCCACGGGGGACCCCCCCCCCCCGACCAGAGACAGAAATCCCACCCACCCCTAAACACAGAAACAGAAATCTCCCCCCCCCCCCCCCCCACCTCACTACGCAGAGACACAGCCCTCTGCATGGCTCTGTCAATATTACATCCCGGCCGGCAATGAAGGCATTCAGCCAATAAATATTCACGTACTATTCGGCGCACGGCTCCCTCTCTGTTCTAGCGCCGCCTGGCGTTACGAGGGGCGGGGGAGGGGGGGGCGGGGAGAGGGAGGGGGGGGGGGGTGATACATCACGTGGTGTTAATCAGCAGCGCTTGCCTCTTGATTCGGCGGCGACGGTGGCGGTCTCAGGCGGACTGGCGGTGAAACATTGATGTGTGGCGGCGGCGACGTCGCAAAGAGCACGTGTTGAGTTTCAGCTTAATGTGGTTACAATTAGCCCGATCTGTGTGGGGCCGATCGGCGCTGTGTCACCCTTATCTCCCATCAGTTCCCCTACACCTCCCCTCCCCTCTACTTCATTCCCCTTACCTCTCACCTCCCCTACACCTGACCTCCCCTCTACTTCATTCCCCCTCACCTCCCCTACACCTCCCCTCCCCTCTACTTCACTCCCCCTCACCTCCCCTACACCTGACCTCCCCTCACTCCCCCTCACCTCCCCCTCACTTCCCCCTCACCTCCCCTACACCTGACCTCCCCTCAGTCCCCCTCACTCCCCCTCACTCCCCTTCACTCCCCCTAACCTCCCCTACACCTCCCCCTTATATCCCATCAGTTCCCCTACACCTCACCTCTCCTTCACTCCCATCACCTCCCCTACACCTCACCTCCCCTCTCCTCTCCTTCACTCTCCCTTACCCCTCAGTCCCCTCACCTTCCCTACACCTGACCTCCCCTCTCCTTCACTCCCCCTCACCTCCCCTACACCTCCCCCTTATCTCCCACCACCTCCCCTACACCTCACCTCTCTTCTCCTTCACTCCCCTCACCTCCCCTACACCTGACCTCCCCTCACTCCCCCTAACTCCCCCTCACTCCCCAACATCTCCCCCTCACTCCCCCTCACCTCCCCTACACTTCACCTCCCCTCTCCTTCACTCCCCCTAACCTCTGCCTCACCTCCCCTCTCCTCTCCTTCCCTCTCCCTTACCCCTTAGTCCCCTCACCTCCCCCTCACCTCCCCCACACCTGACCTCCCCTCTCCTTCACTCCCCTCACCTCCCCTACACCTGACCTCCCCTCACTCCCCCTAACTCCCCCTCACTCCCCAACATCTCCCCCTCACTCCCCCTCACCTCCCCTACACTTCACCTCCCCTCTCCTTCACTCCCCCTAACCTCTGCCTCACCTCCCCTCTCCTCTCCTTCCCTCTCCCTTACCCCTTAGTCCCCTCACCTCCCCCTCACCTCCCCCACACCTGACCTCCCCTCTCCTTCACTCCCTTCACCTCCCCCACACCTGACCTTCCCCCTCACTCCCTCTCACTCCCCTAACCTGACCTCCCCTCCCCTACCACCCCATATAACCCCCTCACCTCCTCCACAGCTGACCTCTCCTCTCCTTCACTCCCCTCACCTACCCCTCATCTCCCCCTCACCTCCCGTCACTCCACCGCACTCCCACTCACCCCCCAGCTTCACCATACATCATAGCCTCCCCCCTTACTCTCCTCCGCCCCCTCACCTCCCATAACCTCACCCACACCTGACCTCCCATTCTCACCCTCTCACTCCCCCTCACTCCCGCCATTCCCATCCGCCCCCTCACCTCCCCCTCATCCCCCATCACTTCCCCTCACCTCCCCTACCTCCCCCTTACTCCCCCACATCTCCCCCTCACCTCCCAGTCCCCTCACCTCCCCGTCATTCCCGTAACCTCGCCCTGACCTCCCCACACCTGACCTCCCCTTTCCTTCACTCTCAGTCACCCCCCAGCTTCACCATACATCACAGCTTCACCCTGACCTCCCGCCTTACTCCTCTCCGCCCCCTCATCTCCCCCTCACCTCCCCTCACTTCCCCTCACTCCCATTACCTTTCTCTCACCCATCTTCTCCTCCCCCTCATTCCCCATCCCTCCCCCTCCCCCCTCTTCCCCTCTCCCCCTCTCCCCCTCACTCCTCTCACCTCCCCCTCTCCCCCTCACTCCCTCACACCCCCCCCCCACCCCTACTACGCACCCAGCCTCCCCCTCATTCTCCCTCATCTCCCCCTCACTCCCCCACATCTCTCCCTCACTCCCCCACATCTACCCCCTCCCCTACTACGCACCCAGCCTCACCCTCACCTCCCCCTCCCCCTCACTCCCCTACATCTCCCCCACTCCTACTACGCACCCAGCCTCAGGCTCACCTCCCCCTCCCCCTCACTTGCCCTCACTCCCCCTTACTCCCCCACATCTCCCCCCACCCCTCCTATGCACCCAGCCTCACCCTCACCTCCCAACTCCTGCCCACCCGCAGCCTCAAGAACCCAGGTCTTGGCGATGGAGTGAGACATGTCAGAAGGCGTGAGGTTTGGGATTACCACAAGTCCTTTCAGGAGATAGATCTTGGCTGAGGTGAAAGCCTGGCTTTAGGGAAGAGCTTCAAGCGCTTTGTATAATATTAATGTTCCTACTGCATCATGATACATAGAGGCAGACATGATAGGCCATCCATTATGAAGGAACAGCGCCAAACCCTGTAAGACATTGGCGTCTCCTAAAGCCACATTGCCGATTGGTGAAATCGCATTGCTGATTGGTGGAGCCATGTTGAAAATAGGTGAAGCCATGTTGTCATGTGGTGAAGCCATGTTGCCAATTGGTAAAGTTGTGTTGCCAATTGGTGAAGTCCTTTTGCCAATCACCATAATCACATTGCCAATTGGTGAAGTCCTTTTGCCAAATGCCAAAATCACGTTGCCAATTGGTAAAGCTATCTTGCCAATAGGCAAAGCCATGTTGCCAATTGGCAAAGTTCTCTTTTCAAATACTGAAACCACATTGCCAATTGGTGAAATTACATTGCCAATTGGTGAAGCCATGTTGCCAATTGGTGAAATCACATTGCCAATTGGTGAAACAACATTGCCAATTGGTGAAACCATGTTGCCAATTGGTGAAGCCATGTTGCCCGTTGGTGAAGCCATGTTGCCAATTGGCGAAATTACATTGCCAATTGGTGAAACCACATTGCCAATTGGTGAAACCACGTTGCCAATTGGTGAAACCACATTGCCAAATGGTGAAACCACATTGCCAAATGGTGAAACCACATTGCCAATTGGTGAAACCACATTGCCAATTGGTGAAATGGTAAAGTCATGTTGCCAATTGGTGAAATCACATTGCCTATTGGTGAAACCACATTGCCAATTGGTGAAACCATGTTGCCAATTGGTGAACCATGTTGCCGATTGGTGAAGCCACATTGCCATGAGGTGAAGCAACATTGCCAATAGGCGAAGCCATGTTGGCAATTCTATCAGTTACGCTGGTGATTTATGAAGCCAAATCAACAACTTCTACAGCATGCTCTTAATCCTTTAAACCAGATCAACTTTACTGAACCCATGTTATGAGCCATTAAAACCACATCAATAATTCCTGAAGCCACATGAAGTACCTGGTAATTTCTGAAGCGATATCCAGAATTTCAAACGACACTGTTAATCCATTTGGATACAGCCACGTTATTGAAACCACAGCGTGGTTCTTGTAAGCTACATTGGTGATTCTTGAGGCCACATCCAGAATTATTTAATTGTCATTGAGCTTATCCCCTTCCCCATCGCCGATTCGTTAACCCTTTTACTATGCTGAATAATACCAAATACACGCCCAGAAATACGCCGCTGCAGTACCATTTTCAGCCCTGTAGTACTCGGGCACTTTTCACAATATCCACAGTGACGTCGTTATATCACATCTCCATGGTAATCCAAATAATTAGAATGTTATCAATAGTGATGATATTAACTATGGTATAGTTCTACATAGGCTAGAGAAATATTATCAAAATAATCGCATTATTTCAATGAAAAAAAAAGCAATCATTTTAATTTAGGAAATTATGCCTCAGGGTATTATAGTGTACTATGCCTTAGAAGACATTATAGTGTACTATGCCTTAGAATGCCTCAAGACATCAGAGCGTGCTATGCTTGGGAATGCCTCAGGGCATCATAGCGTACTATGCCTTGGAATGCCTAAAGACATCATAACGCGCTATGCCTGGTAATGCCTCAAGGCATTATAGCGTAGCTAAAGGGTTAAGCTACAGTCACGGTCATGGAGACAGAGGCAGATTTCATGTTCACTTGATTATAGATCTCTCTATGATCTTCATGCCTCCTTGCCTGAGGTGGAAGCCTGGCTTTAGGGAAAAGCTTCAAGCGCCTGGTATAATATTAATGTTCCTACTGTGTCATGGTTCATAGAGGCAGACATGATAGCTCATCCAGGTACAGCTAAACACTGTCAGCCAGATTAGGGTCTCCTCAAGCCACATTGCCGATTGGGAAAATCACATTGCCAGTAGGTTAAGCCGTATTGCCAATTGGTGAAGCTACATTGCCAATAGTTGAAGTCACATTGCAAAAAGGTGAAGCCACATTGCTGATTGATGAAGCCATGTTGCCAATAAGTGAAGCCATGTTGAAAAAAGGTGAAGCCATGTTGAAAATAGGTGAAGCCATGTCGCCAATTGGTGAAGCCCTGTTGCCAATTGGTGAAGTCACATTGCAGATTGATGAAGACTGCTCTGTATATATAGCTGTGAGGATGTTAATATGATTATAGATATCTCTACATGCCCTACACGCCTCCTCTTGGTATAGAGATCTGAGGTCGTTCACAAGATTATAGATATCTCTACAGGATTATAACACCTCCGCTCTGTAGAGCCGTAAGGTCATTCACATGAATATAGATATCTCTACATGATTACAACATCTCCTCTCTATATAGAGCTGTGAGATTGTTCACATGATTATATAAATCTCTACATGATCTACACATCTCCTCTATATAGAGCTGTGACGTGATTTTAGAAATCTCTACATGATCTACACACCTCTCTGCATAGAGCTGTGAGGTTGTTGGAGATATATAAAGTATATATAGGTTTAAATAGGAGACAACCCCCTTGCTGAGGGTCTAGCCCGATCAGACCGGACACTCCAGGGCTCGGTCACTCCCCCTCTTGTGCTCCCGCAGTCAGCATGCGCTCCGCTTTGTGCTCCGCCACTCCAGTCTCCTTATTTAGCACATGATTATAGAAATCTCTACATGATTTCCACGCCTCCTCTCTGTATAGAGCCTTGAGATTGTTCACATGGTTATAGATATCTTTACATGATTATAACCCCTCCTCTCTGTATAGAGCCTTGAGATTGTTCACATGGTTATAGATATCTTTACATGATTATAACCCCTCCTCTCTGTATAGAGCCTTGAGATTGTTCACATGATTATGGATATCTCTACATGATCTACACACCTCCTCTATGTATAGAGCCGTGAGGTCATTCACATGATTATAGATATCTCTACATGATTACAACATCTCCTCTCTATATAGAACCATAAGATTGTTCACATGATTATAGATATCTCTACATGTTCTCCAGCCTCCTCTCTGCATAGAGCTGTGAAGTCGTTCACATGATTATAGATATCTGTACATGATTATGACACCTCCGCTCAATATATAGCTGTCAGGTTGTTCACATAATGATAGATATTGATACATGACCTCAACACATCTGCTTTGTATAGAGCTGTCAGGCCGTCCACATGAATATAGATATATCTACATGATTGCAACATCTCCTCTCTATATAGAGCTGTAAGATTGTTCACATGATTATAGATATCTCTACATGATCTCGAGCCTCCTCTCTGCATAGAGCTGTGAAGTCGTTCACATGATTATAGATATCTGTACATGATTATGACACCTCCGCTCAATACATAGCTGTCAGGTTGTTCACATAATTATAGATATTGATACATGACCTCAACACATCCGCTTTGTATAGAGCTGTCAGGTTGTTCACATAATTATAGATATTGATACATGACCTCAACACCTCCGCTCTGTATAGAGCTGTCAGGCTGTCCACATGAATATAGATATATCTACATGATTATAACCCCTCTTCTCTGTGTAGAGCTGTGAGATTATTCATATGATTATAGAAATCTCTACATGATCTACACACCTCCTCTCTATATAGAGCTGTGAGGTTGTTCACAAGAATATAAAAATCTCTACATGATCCCCTCTATGTGTACAGATAAGCAGGCTTGTAGAGAGCTCTGCTGAGACGCTGCCAACACAATTTTACTTATACGTGACGGGTCTGTGGCCATACAGACTCGCTTATAGTACAGCTGACAAGTCTGTGGCAACACAGACTCATTCATTGTACAGATGTCAGGTCTGTGTCAATAGATCTCTTGTTGTACAGCTCATAAGTCTATGCCAATACAGACTCAATTATTGTACAGCTGACCAGTTTGCGGCAAGACAGGCTCATGTATAGTACAGCTGACAGGTCTGTGGCGACACAGACTCAATTATTATAGAGCTGACCAGTCTACATTGAAGAACAAAATGTAATTTTTAATGCTAGAAATAAAAAAACCTCTAGAAAAAAGAAAGACTAAATGATTGTAGATCTGACAAGTCTGTTGCAAGAAAGACTCAGTAATTGTACAATGAACAAGTCTGTTGCAAGCCAGGCTCACTTATTGTAAATGTGACAAGTCTGTACAATTTAAAACATTGCCTGAAGAAGTCTACTAAATGTAAGACGAAACGTTGCAAATATTTAATTCTATGCCCCCCCCCTATCTCGATGTATAATTACCCCCAATAAATTCACTTTTAATTCAATCAGCTTGTCTGGTTTTCTGTGGATCCTATCAACACGACTATATTATTGTACAATTGACAAGTCTGTAACACGACAGACTCACTTACAGTACAGCCCACAGGTCTGTGGCGACAGACTCAATTATCATACAGCTGACCAGTTTGTGACAAGAACGACTAAATAATTGTAGATCTAACAAGTTTGTTGCAAGAAGGACTCACTAATTGTAGATCTAAGAAGTCTGCTGCAAGACAGACTCACTTAAGCCGGATGCCCATCTACCGATTTAGGGTTGAACGATTAGTTCCCAAATCAGATAGGAGTCGGTCACCTTCTCACAGGCAAATTATGTAACCCCTCGCTCGACCCGCGGCCCTTGAGGAGAGGGGGTGGAGGGTATTAATCCTAAGGAAATCAGTCTACACCTACCGACATATATACACACACTGATAAAATCGGTGTATGGTTCACTGATCGCTGGGGGAGGGCAAAAACCACAACTTGTCGGCGACAAAAGGACATATGAAGGAGGTGGTTCACTAATCTCTGGGTAGCCTTGCCTAGCTGTCCTACATCTACCGACTCAGTTAGGATACCTCGCCTAAGATAAATTACCCTCCGTTTGTTGCCGATAAATGTACATGAATGTTCCGAAATTGGTAGATGGGCATTGGGCTTTATTGTACAATTGTACAAATCTATGAGAAGAAAGAAGACTCAGTAATTGTAGATCTGACACACGGAGATAGAAATAGAAGTCATCACAATCATCAAGGCCGTTTACTTCTTATCATTGCTGTGTCATTTGTATTTGCTATATGAAGCTCTACGTGTCAATAGGCACGTTATTCACGGCTATCCTTGTATATCGGTATTCATTTCAATGCATGTATTTATGCAGGTATTTGTAGATTGATAGTGGCACTTGTATTTGCGCAGGAAATACAGCAGCGCTTTTCGCTGCATCCGCTGCGTGTCCCGTGGGAAGAGAATTCCCTGCTGCGTTTGTCATACAGAGCCTGCATACAAAACCTGGGAGAACCGCAGACGCCGTTTTCACTTTTATACAAAGGCCATGTACTCCCTGTTATCGCTGTCATGTAAAGGCCATGCAAGTCATATAATGCCCCCTGCTGTCACTACCACACAAAGACCATACATATCCTGTCAGTCCCCTGTTGCAACTGTCATACAAAGGCCGTACATGCCATATAAAGCCCCCTGTTATCGCTGTCATATAAAGGCGGTGCAAGTCATATAATGCCCCCTGTTGTTATTGTCACAAAAAGACCATACATATCCTGTCAGTCCCCTGTTGCAACTGTCATACAAAGGCCGTACATGCCATATAAAGCCCCCTGTTGTCACTGTCATAAAAAGGCCGTATATGTCATATAATGCCCCCTGTTGTAACAACCACACAGAGGCCGTGCAAGTCATATAATGCCCCCTGTTGTCACTGTCAGACAAAGGCAGCACATGTCATATAATGCCCCCTGTTGTCACTGTCAAAACCACACAAAGGCTGCATATGTCATATAATGCCCCCTGTTGTCACTGTCACACAAAGGCCATGCAAGTCATATAATGCCCCCTGTTGTCACTGTCAGACAAAGGCTGTACATGTCATATAATGCCCCCTGTTGTCACTGTCACACAAAGACCATACATGTCCTGTCAGTCCCCTCTGTTGTCACTGTCATACAAAGGCCGTATATATCATATAATGCCCCCTGTTTTCACTACCACACAAAATCCGTACATGTAATATAAAGCCCCCTGTTGCCACTGTCATACAAAGGCCGTACATGTCATATAATGCCCCCTTTTGTCACTGCCACACAAAGGCCGTACATGTCATATAATGCCCCCTGGTGTCACTGCCACACAAAGGCCATATATGTCATATAATGCCCCCTGTTGTCACTGCCACACAAAGGCCGTACATGTCATATAATGCCCCCTGTTGTCACTGTCAGACAAAGGCCGTACATGTCCTGTCAGTCCTCTCAGTTGTCACTGTCATACAAAGGCTGTATATGTCATATAATGCCCCATGCTGTCACTGTCAGACAAAGGCCATACATGTCATATAATGCCTCCTGCTGTCACTGTCATACAAAGGCTATATATGTCATATAATGCCTCCTGCTGTCACTGTCATACAAAGGCTATATATGTCATATAATGCCTCCTGCTGTCACTGTCATACAAAGGCTGTACATGTCATATAATGCCCCCTGTTGTCACTGTCATACAAAGGCTGTATATGTCATATAATGCCCCCTGTTGTCACTATCAACGGAAAGGCCGTACATGTCATATAATGCCCCCTGTTGTCACTGTCAAAACCACACAAAGGCTGCATATGTCATATAATTCCCCCTGTTGTCACTGTCATACAAAGACCATACATGTCCTGTCAGTCCCCTCTGTTGTCACTGTCATACAAAGTCTGAATATATCATATAATGCCCCCTGTTTTCACTACCACACAAAATCCGTACATGTAATATAAAGCCCCCTGTTGCCACTGTCATACAAAGGCCGTACATGTCATGTAATGCCCCCTGTTGTCACTGTCATACAAAGGCTGTACATGTCATATAATGCCCCATGCTGTCACTGTCAGACAAAGGCCGTACATGTCATATAATGCCCCCTGTTGTCACTGTCAGACAAAGGCCGTACATGTCATATAATGCCCCCTGTTGTCACTGCCGGACAAAGGCTGTACATGTCATATAATACCCCCCCCTTGTCACTGTCAGACAAAGGCCATACATGTCATATAATGCCCCCTGTTGTCACTATCAACGGAAAGGCCGTACATGTCATATAATGCCCCCTGTTGTCACTATCAACGGAAAGGCCGTACATGTCTAGACTGGCCGCCAGGACTACACTACAGCTTAGCTTTGGTTGAGAAAATTCCATCCTCACCCACGACATGAATGTTCATTCTACTCTCCCAGCAGATGTTTCATGTGATCTGAACCTATACTTGCAGAGTGAGATAATTCTCACTCTTGAAGCCAATTTCACATATCACAGTTCCTTCTGTGTCTATTTTGAATAAAATAGCCATAAAGGTAGATTTCATTGGAGTTGGAGATAGACTAAAACGAGTTGCTTTCTGTATTCATCTCACCCCTGTACACACACAAAAATTGGACAACACACAGGATATAGACCATAGATAACGGACTGCAATACTCGTAGGGACATGGAGAACAAGTTCCTAATGTTAAGCCAATGGAAAATAAAGGCCAGCGTCCACCTACTACGATATGGCTCCGATATGCTCTACGATGCAAAAATCTAAATCGCGTCGGAAGGTCACCTAATATCGGGGCAGTTGACCACGTTTTCGCAAGTAGACACCCATAAAAAAAACCTATAATGCGTGGTGGATTGGCATGTCTAGACATATGTCTACGATTTTGCACCTTTCCGATATGTCTCTGATATTTGCTTTTTGTATCGGTGCCATATCGGTAGCTCTAAATTTCTGTCGTAGTATAGACGGACGCCAGGCCTAAAACAATGGACAACACACAGGATATAAACGATAGAGAACGGCCTGAAAACTAGTTCCTAATGTTAAGCCTGTGCATATCTATAGACAATAATCGATGGTTTTGTGGACAGGCGGCCGTAAACCACGAGAGGTTAACGCGTAGTAATACACGAGCGTTGGTAGTCATAATTGCTATATTAAAGGGTATAACAATCGGGACTCTTTCTTTGCTCCATAGCACAAAGGGGTTATTTTCCCCGTATACCTTGGTTTTGAGGCCGTATACCACAGATATGAATCCGTATCCCAAGGTTATGGTATCTGACAGGTTTTATACAATGGGTTGTGGTTTACTGAGTTCCCATACATGTTCAATGGTGTCTCTGTATCCGATGGAAAATAAATTCCAGGGGTGAGATAAAGGCCTAACGGAGACGTGTTTTATCATGGTGCTGCTTCGTATCTGACAGCGGGGTGATATTCGTCATGGAGGTAAAGGTAAGATATACACGCCACACTCCGGGGCGGCTGCTACCTGTCATCTCTACCTGTACCACTTTGATCATTCCCGCAGGCGTACGTTATACCTGAGGCAGGGGAAGGTCTCCAGTCGCCGGTCCCTACCCGTCACCCCCGCCTTCACCCCCCTCACAGGAGACAGATGATTAACCAACACTGACGTAATGCTCTGACTACATCAAAGTGACGTGATCCTCTCAGGGCTGTTATAATTAGACCGGGTTTTTACGTCACGTTTATGTCGATCATTTGTTTTAAGTGGGATTTACACATAGAGACCCACATACCTGAGACTGATGTACTTCACACCTTTCCCCTAGTCTATAGCGGGATTTGTACGTAGAGATCCACGTACCTGAGACGGGTGTACTTCACATCTTTCCTAGTCTAAAGTGGGATTCACACATAGAGACTGATGTACCTGAGACTGGTGTACTTCACACCTTTCCTAGTCTATAGCGGGATTTACACGTAGAGACTCATGTACCTGAGACGGGTGTACTTCACACCTTTCCTAGTCTATAGCGGGATTTACACGTAGAGACCCACATACCTGAGACTGGTGTACTTCACACCTTTCCCCTAGTCCAAAGTGGGATTCACACATAGAGACTAATATACCTGCGACTGGTGTACTTCTCACCTTTCCTAGTCTAAAGCGGGATTCACACGTAGAGACTCACGTACCTGAGACGGGTGTACTTCACACTTACCCCAAGTCTATAGCAGGATTCACACGTAGAGACCCACATACCTGAGACTGGTGTACTTCACACCTTTCCTAGTCTATAGCGGGATTCACACGTGGAGACCCATGTACCTGAGACTGGTGTACTTCACACCTTATCCCTAGTCTAAAGTGGGATTCACATGTAGAGACTCACATACCTGAGACGGGTGTACTTCACACCTTTAAGTGGGGTTAACACGTAGAGACTAGTGTACCTGAGACGGGTGTACTTCACACCTTACCCCTAGTCTAAAGTGGGATTCACACGTAGAGACTCACATACCTGTGACGGGTATACTTCACACCTTACCCCTAGTCTCAGACAATCTTCAGTTGGTAAAAATTTCTCATGGCAATGTGCCTTTATCAGTCTTAAGGAAAAATGGTGAATAGTAACAGTGAACACTCACCCTGAGACTCAAGTACCCTTGAGGTGAGGGTTGTTGCAAACATGTAATCATGCTTGCTGGCCTCCTATTTCCTAGGGCAGGTATTTAGTCGCAGCAGGTCCACGTGTCTCACCAAAATTACCCTATAAATTTTAAACCTGTTCAAAATCAAAATCTCATGAGATTCAGTACCTGATTAGGGATAATTGTCACAGGAAAAATAAGTCTCTGAGATATGGAACCGTACAATTCAGACGAGGAGATTGTGTTCCAGTGCACAATCCCAGTAGGATGCGTCTCAGACAAATACCTTTTTAGGTACATGAATCCCATCGTGTTAATCCCGCTTTATCAAACTATAGTGGGATTCTTGAACCTCACAGCGTGTTTGTCTGAGACAAATCCTGCTGAGATTCTCTACTAGAACACAGTCTCCCCATCTGAATTGTAGGGTTCGATTTCGCTGAGACAAATGATTTTCCCTGCAATTGGCAACGACAATTACCCTTAGTAAGGTACAGAGTCTCATGAGGGTTTAATTCTAATCATGTTGAAGATTTTATAGGGGAATTGTGTTGAGAGATATTAATCCAATGGTCACATGTTCTTCAAACCTCAAGTGTGTTTGAGTGCCAGGGTGAGTGTTCAATGTGACTGTGTCTGAGATTATGTATCAGGTGTGTCCTCCCATGTGAATCAAATTCGCCATTTTTCCTTGAGACTGGTAAAAGTACTTTGCCATGAGATTGTTGTACCAGAAGAGAATTGTCTGAGATCAGGGGAAAGGTGTAAAGTACACCCATACAGGAACATTAGTCTCAACCTGTGGATACTGCTTTAGACTAGGGGAAAGGTGTGAAGTACACCCGTGCAAGTACATTAGTCTCTATGTGTGAATACCGCTTTTAGACTAGAGGAAAGGTGTGAAGAACTCCTGTCTCAGGTACATAAGTCTCTACGTTTGAATCCCGCTTCATACTAGGAGAAAGGTGTGAAGTATACCCATACAGGTACATTGGTCTCTACTTGTGAATCCCGCTTTATTCTATGGGAAAGGTGTGAAGTACGGAGATCAAAATTATTTCGTTCTTTTTATTATTTACCTGCCACTTAATAATACAGGTTGGAAAAATGTTTAGTGTAGCAGTGGGGAGTGGATGTTACGCCTCGCTAAATCTTTGGAAGGTGTGAAGTACACCGTCTCAGGTACATTAGTCTCTACTTGTGAATACCGCTTTATACTAGGTAAAAGGTGGAAAGTATATCTGTACAGGTACATTAATCTCTTCTTGTGAATCCCACTTAAAGGTGTGAAGTACACCCGTCTCAGGTACATTAGTCTCTACGTGTGAATCCGACTTAAAGGTGTGAAGTACACCCGTCGCAGGTACATTAGTCTCTACGTGTAAATCCCAATTCATACTAGGCGAAAGCTGGAAAGTACACCTGTACAGGTAGATTAATCTCTATATAAATCCCGCTTTATCCACGTCAGATACGTAAACTCGGATTATCGACTCAGACCGCAGTAATCATCTGTGGTACAAATTGACGTCCATTAGTACAAAAAAACACACCCCACAGCTGAGTGGATAATTAGGATGTAAATCGGCCTGTTTTCAGGGAGATTATTATCATCATACACGGTGCATGGGGGTCGTAACGCGGGGAAACATGAACGATTAACATGACGTGAGTGATGACCTCACCACGGGTCGGCCATGACAGGTTCCCGGATGATGATGACGAATGGTCGCGTACGTCTCGACGTTTGGCAGTTCGCGACTACGACCACATGGGACCGACCCCCCCCCCCCCCTCCTCCCCTCCCCTACACTCTATCCCCGGCCCCCTGGTCCTCCCCTGGGGAGTATGCCGTGCCGTTCAGGACTTCGTTCATATTCCTTCCACGGAATCAGTTTTAACCCTTTCGCAAATGCTGCTGCTATTTGGCAGCACCATAGAAATACCGGTGCTGCCAAATGGCATAATCTTTAGTTTTTCTATTCAAAAGAAACACAATATTTATGATTGTAAATTGTATTACATAATTACAAATTTGAATTATGAGTTTTAACCATTATGTGCCGGTCGTCTAGGGGGGCAAACTGCCACCAGCACTGGTCTTTAAGGGAGTAGCTTGGTTCCAAGCACTGGTATGGAAAGGGTTAAGGCCTGTTTCCATTGGCTGACGAAAACGGTGTAGATTTTTTAATTCTCCGAATAGCTTATTTTCATGTTGCGCCAGCAGTGCTAAAGGTGAGTCGGTGGTCCCTGACTGTATGTATACATATATATCGGTGATGGCCAATGGAAACGGGCTATTAGGAGAACTAGAAAAATTTACTCCGTTTTCCTTGCCAATGGAAACAGGGCTATAAACTCAGCCCATTCACGGAATCAGTCTAAAACTTATTCCGTCCATGGAATTCCACCAATAATATAGTCCATCTATCATTCCGTCGATGGTATCAGTCCCATATACCACTCATTTCGTCCACGAAGTACACCCATATGTAGTCCATCTGTCATTCCAACCACAAAATGGTTTTTTCTCTCATAAAATGACCCTTCTTCTCATGTTTTTTTTTGTCACGAAATGTGTACTTACGTGGACAAAATGCCTTGTAGCATTAATTCCGTGGACGGAATGACAGATGCACTATAGAAGGCCCATTTCCATTGGCCGACGAAAACGGTCTAGATCTACCGTGTTTTCCTAATAGCCTATTTCCATTAGCCATCACCAAGATATTGTCAGGAACCACCAACGGACCTGTAGCACTGTTGACGCAAAATGAAAATAAGCTATCAGTAAAACACAGAAAATCTACACTGTTTTTGTCGGCCAATGGAAAAGGGCCTTAACACTGATTCTGTGGATGGAATGATAGATATACATATATATGTATGTACTTCCGTGGCGAAATATAGACCACTGCGCGAAAACCACCATTTTATTTATGTATACGCCATCGCGGAAGTGCATGTATTGGCTGAATATTGTGATGTAATTCTTTCGGTTCCAACAGACTTGAAAGTAGTCCATGGTAGGAAACATTTTTTTTGGCTGAATATTGACTTATATATATATATATACGCAGGCCTTATATACGGACCCGTCTTGGCTGTATTTCACACCAGGCGTATATGAGAGGAAATACCCTCTGCCCCTGCCACCTCCCTCCCCTTTGTGTTGGTATAGGTGTCCTCAGTAGGAAACCCTCCACCCACCACCTCCCCCCCGCCCACTCTCAGTGAAGCCCTCTTCACTGGACGCTTATATATGCCTACAGATGAGGTGTATACACACGGGGAATAGGACGACCTTATATACACAAAATACCTACTTATATACGTCTGGTGCATCCATATGTAAAATAATGATGTTCGTGCAGTGGACGAAACGGAAAATGTCCAAAACGGCGCGCCGTAGCGGGGTGTATACCTGTGGTTCAAGGTCAGACCTTGACCTTGACGACCATCACACAGATGAACGTTTTCCCGCCGTCAAATGTCGTCTGTCTGCCATGTTGCCCGCGCCTTATGTAAGCCGCGCTCTCATTGGCTCAGTGCCTGCTTTCTATGTAAGCTGCGCTGTCATTGGTCTGATGCCCAACTTGGGATTTCCCCGACTGCGTCAGCGGGTAGGGCGGGGTGAAGGTGAGGGGGGGGGGAGGGTGACAAAGAGATGTGGGGTCTCTATCAAAGTGATTCATGTGGCAGGGAGAGATGAGGATTCTTTTTATAGATATGCGACATTTAAAGCTGTAACGTAAAGCTACGTCAAGATTGTCTGAAGGGTTGAAGCAGGGATTATAATACAGACTTGTGTCTTAGTGTTTGAGGTATCCTTGCTTATCAGTCAAAGATGGTGGCATATTTGTAGGAGTAGACTAGGGGAAAGGTTTTGCCGATGTCAGTAATTTCATTTTTTTTTATTTTTTTTTTTAATATCGAACAAAGATTCACCATGATTGGCGGTATTACAATTTGCTCTTCTGCGTTCCATTAGTCACAGCTCAAGGTAGCTGAATCACACATAATATGACTACAAGATAAACAGTATGATGTGATGAGTTGATATGGGCGACAACAAATGAAAACGATAAATATACAAATAGAATGTCTTAATGCCACTTTGCGCTGTATCAATGTACCCATGAATTCGTGTGACGAGAACTGTCAAAAATCACGTGGTTGTAATGTGAACTTTTCCGTCGATGAAATATATATATATAGAACTGGATCGAGAATCGTATAAATACACAATACTCCATGAGTTAGGATGCGCTGTAATCGTCATCTATATAGAACTGGATCGAGAATCATATGAATACACAATACTCCATGAGTTAGGATGCGCTGTAATCGTCATCTATATAGAACTGGATTGGGAATCATTTAAATACACAATACTCCATGAGTTTGGATGGGTCGCAATCATCATCGAGGCGAAGCCAATTGACGATTACGGCGCATCCATAGTAGTGGAATATTGTGTATTATCTCACCCCGGTATTTTTCTCCATAGGCTTAACATTATTAACTCGTACTCCACGGCCGTGAGGTTCGTGTACCCAATACTCAATGGCTAATTGGGTGATTCGTTTCATCAATGGATACACAATATTACCATGATTTCGATCTGAGTGGCCGTATTCTCCGCGTAGTTGACGCGTAGTAATACTCCGAGCGAAAGCGAGGAGAATTGCGTAGCGTCAACTACAAGGAGAATACGGCCACACAGATCGAAATTAGGGTGATGTTGTATTTATTACTCACTTATTTTTAGATTTAAGCAATAAATATGATCGTTAGAAAATTTTTCAACGTAATTAAGAAGCTATGTTTGGGACTACTTTCATCTCAAAAATCCGTATCCTCCTAGGAGGGTACGGAGCTCCGTATCCTCCTCAGTAGCGATCTGTAGTCTCCATAGGCTTAGTATGGAGACTCCGTATCAGGTGGGTAATAAACAATGTTATACGGGGTGAGATAAAATCAGAAACCCATTCGATGACAATAACTTGGTCTGCACTCCACCTCGTAATTCACTCAGTTTCGCTTCGTGAATTACTCTGCAGTCAAACTCGGTGGAGTATGGACCAAGCTATTTTCTTCTCGTGGGTTTCCTTCTAATTATCAGTCAGAGATGTTGGGTATAATTAGGGGTAGACATATATTCATGTAGAACTGGATCGAGAATCAAATAGATACACAATACTCCATGATTTCTAACCATTGTAACATTGGATCCTCCGCTGTAAGGCAAATGGTATGCAATACTAGTTGTTGTTTTTTGTTGTTTTTTTAATTTGTCGAACAAAATTCGCCAGGTTTGGCGGTTTTACATTTCACTCCAGTGCGTTCCTTAGATGTCACATCCAATGATGATCATAACATAATTAAATATGATATAAAATTTACAATAAATAGATGAGATGGTGCTGAAATAAAGATGTGGATAATAAGGTGAAATTGCAAGGGGGGGGGAATACATATATATATATATATATATATATATATATATATATATATATATATATATATATAGCCTACATTGAGAACTTAAGTACCCTCCAAAAATAGTAGTGTCTAGGCATAGACTCACTCATTCTAGTCATGCACCATTTTTCCGTACGCACCAGTTTTCCGTTTGCGCGCCCTGGCATACACAACATATCTGTATGCGCTCGGTATGTCCATACACACTCCCCTCTTTTCCTCTGGACACTTTGGATGATAAACAATATTCTCCTACCCGTCATATAAATCTCCATAGACTTAACATATAGTGTGACTGTATTTCACTGTTATGCCTTATGATATTCATATTAAAAGCCATATCAACAAGTATATGAAGTTTCATGACGTTTCTTGATATTACCATGATTTTAATCCGATTGGTCGAATCCTTCGCGTAGTTGATGCGTTGTAATATCCGAGCGCACGCGAGGATACTGCGTAGTGTCAACTACAAGGAAAATATTACCAAACAGATCAAAACCATGGTACTTTTGCTTTATCATTTTTTTAAAGCAGCTTTTATTTCCATGAATAACAATAAACCAAATAGTAGAATTGCTCCTCTACAAATCGTCGATGAAGTTCATAATCTTATTTAGTTCGTGAAAACTATACAGTAAACACAGTAGACGTAGAAGGCTTTAGAGGCCTCAAAAGGGACAGTCCATTAAGTGCTGCTTGGAACTTTTGGTGGAAATTGAGTTCCTTTATAGTAATAAGGGTCCTCCGCAAAGTATATAATGTTCCATTTATAGCAAGTAATTTCTGACCTTATAGGTGACGTCAAACGTCAAAACTAATCTCATTACTTAGATAAACTAGAGAGATCCATTTGCTTTTATCATTCAGCATTCAAAATACGAGTAATCAAAGGAAACACAAAGTAGACGCCGATCTTCTCATGTACTACTTTGCTCGCGAGGGACTTTTTTCCGTATTCTCCTAGGGGAATACGGCTACTCGTTAGGAATCTGTAAGTCCTATAGGTTAAGCATGGTGACTCCATATTAGGTGGATAATATATCGAAACTGGCTTATTGTCTTCGTATGTACGTCAAAAGTCGGCTGTGAATGAAGTGATCAAATATATGCCGATGCCGTAGGCAGAGGGATGTATGTGATCAATAGTTTAACCACATATTTTGACGTACGAAGACAGTCAGCCTGTTTTCGTATTATAATATACCTAAAAATAGAGAAATGTTACCTAGTCACGTGATCACATACCCCGTACGCCACACTGTGACGTATATACTACGTATATTGCCCGCTCCTGGCCATGGAGTATTTATACCAGGAGCGGACAATATACGTAATTACAGTCATAGGTATTTAATAATATATAAAAACATAGTTATGACGCCTATACGGTGATACTTATTCGAGGTGTAGGCCAGAAATCCTTCCGAACGAGTTCGAAGAACGAGTTCGGGAGAATAAGTATCATCGTAGTGGCGTCATCACTGTGTTTTTTTTATTATTATATACCTTATTTTGGTTATAATCCTCCGATATCGACTCTGTTGACACTATCACTGTCCACCAGCGCGGCAAGTACATCACCATACTCATCCGGAAGTTGATTGCGCCTGCGCGAGTTACATTTTATCTCCGAACAGATCTTTGGTTCGAATAGATAGCGTTAACGAACCTGAACCACGCTTGGAGAACGTGAAGATTTTGATACATATTTTGGATATGAGAAGGATAATCTCTTTGATTGCTGAGTTCCAGTAAATTCAGAGATACATACACAATATTGACTGGTTTCAGGTATACAAGCGGCCGTGTGCTCCGAGGAGTTGACGCGTAGTAATATCTGAGCATATGCGAGGATGTTGCTTAGAGTCATCTCCGAGGAGCATACAACCGCTTTTATCTCTTTTTTTTTTTTTGTAAACGTTTATTTTATTGTAGTCTATCAGTTTCACATAAAACCAGTCTGAAACCAGTCTATATTACATTAATTATCCACCTTTTTGACAAGTGGCATGTCGATATCAGTTTGTTTTAGTTATGCACCATTTTCCCGTATGCACTATTTTTCCGTATGCGCCACCCGGAGCATACAACATATCCGTATGCGCCGGGTATGTCCATACACAGCCCCTATGTGCTTTCTATGGACACTTTGTATTAGGTGGATGATAAGGTAAAGTATTAGTAAAGTCCTGATAGCTTTATAGTAAATACTATTTCTACTTTATCTAATACAATCAAAATGGCCGGGAAATCCCCATAGAGAAATTGGATGATGTGAAAGTCAGCAGTTTCACATAGTTAGAGCACTCTGTGTTATTATCAGTGCCTTACCTCCCACCCCTCCCCTCAGTCTCTCTCTCTCTCTGTATAGGTGTCTCGTTATTGTCAGGTGTTCTCTCCCCAGCGACCGACTTCTGAAAACATTAAAAATGACGCATTGCGAAATGTTGCAGTAAAAAAATGTTAATATTCCCGAGAGAAGAGAGAATTGAAAAGCACCCTGAGTAGAAGTCGGTTCTGTGAGTGTTTTAGTTTCAGAAGCCGATCGTCGGTGTTAATGTGTAAGAGGGCTTGTGCCGGCGATGTACTTAGGAATATCATAGTAATAGGATTAGGCGTATGTAACATGATGGTCGATAAATTATGCACGGCCACGCGCCAAACCCCAGGGCCCTGGCTCAGTGGAGTTGAGAAAGTGGCGGGTGTTGGGTGTGAGTTCAGTATGGTGGTCAGTGTGTATCATAATGACCTTTATGAGGGTCAGTTTGTAATACAATGACCTTTATGATGGTCAGTTTGTATCATGATGACCTTTATGATGGTCAGTTTGTATCGTAACGACCTTTATGATTGTCAGTTTGTATCGTAATGACCTTTGTCGTGGTCAGTTTTTATCATAATGACCTTTATGGAGGTTAGTCTGTATTGTAATGACCTTTATGTTGGTCAGTTTGTATGATAATGACCTTTATGGAGGTCAATGTGTATCATAATGACCTTTATGGTGGTCAGTTTGTATCATAATGACCTTTATGGAGGTAAGTGTGTATCATAATGACCTTTATGATGGTCAGTTTGTATCATAATGACCTTTATGAGGATCAGTTTGTATCATAATGACCTTTATGATGGTCAGTTTGAATCATAATGAACTTTATGAGGGTCAGTTTGTATCATAATGACCTTTATGGAGGTCAGTGTGTATCATAATGACCTTTATGGTGGTCAGTTTGTATCATAATGACCTTTATGGAGGTAAGTGTGTATCATAATGACCTTTATGATGGTCAGTTTGTATCATAATGACCTTTATGAGGATCAGTTTGTATCATAATGACCTTTATGATGGTCAGTTTGAATCATAATGAACTTTATGAGGGTCAGTTTGTATCATAATGACCTTTATGGAGGTCAGTGTGTATCATAATGACCTTTATGATGGTCAGTTTGTATCATAATGACCTTTATGAGGGTCAGTTTGTATCATAATGACCTTTATGATGGTCAGTTTGAATCATAATGAACTTTATGAGGGTCAGTTTGTATCATAATGACCTTTATGGAGGTCAGTGTGTATCATAATGACCTTTATGGAGGTCAGTGTGTATCATAATGACCTTTATGTGGTCAATTTGTATCATAATGACCTTTATGTGGTCGATTTGTACTACAATGACCTTTAATGTGGTCAGTGTGTATCATAATGACCTTTATGATGGTCAGTGTGTATCATAATGACCTTTATGAGGGTCAGTTTGTATCATAATGACCTTTATGATGGTCAGTTTGAATCATAATGACCTTTATGGAGGTCAGTGTGTATCATAATGACCTTTAGGGAGGTAGGTGTGTATCATAATGACCTTTATGATGGTCAGTGTGTATCATAATGACCTTTATGGAGGTAGGTGTGTATCACAATGACCTTTGTAATGGTCAGTGTGTATCATAATGACCTTTATGAGGGTCAGTTTGTATCATAAAGACCTTTATGGAGGTCAGTTTGTATCATAACGACCTTTATGGAGGTAAGTGTGTATCATAATGACCTTTATGATGGTCGGTGTGTATCATAATGACCTTTATTGTAGTCAGTGTGTATCATAATGACCTTTAAGTCCAATACTCATCTACCGATTTCGGAACATTGATTTATCTCGAAGGGGTACTTGGGACTGGTACAATGCCAGGGGATGGCCCAATTTTCATCATCATCCATATTTGATCATGTTATAAGTCACATAATCCTTACTTTTGTTATTTGTTTTACCAGATAACATTAAATACTATATTCTCTGAAAGTTTTATGCTGATTACTTATTTCTTCATAAAACAATGAAATCGTAAATATCACTAAATGTCTTGGTGGCAAAACCGCAGAATTTTCCTTGCTACCAAACAATTTTTCTCCAATGCTGGCTGGGTTAGAATTTTCCCCGGATTTAGAGTCACTCAGCGTACAGCCTCGTTACATACATTTAGAACACTCACCTCGAAACTCCTGAATCAGTTTCCGTCTAGTACCTCGTATAAAGTTAGTCAGGTTGAGATGGTGAGATGAGACCACAGCGGGCTCGCCATAGTCAGTGAGAAGGTATCAGCAGGTGAGGCAGGTGTGAGACTGACCGGCGCCACACTCCGCCCCCTCCTCCTGTACCGCCTCAGGGTAACCGCCAGCCCCCTCACACCCCCTCACCCCCCTCACACCCCCACACAACCCCCTCACACCCCCTCACACCCCTCACACCCCCTCACACACCCTTCACACCCCCACAGACCCCTCCGGCCGCCTCCAGTCACCAATAACCACTATTGACCGTCATTGATCGGCGCCGACCATGCCCGGTCTTTCCCACGCTGAGGTGTGGGAGTGAGTCCTGCGGCTACCGTCCGGGGGCGGCCCGCTACTGGCCAGGTACGCCGGCCGTACGCCGCCTGTACGCCAGCCTGTACGCCGGCCGTACGCCTCCCGTACGCCGCTTCGTAGGCCGCCTGTACGCCGGCCGTACGCCGCCTGTACGCCGCCTGTACGCCAGCCGTACGACGGCCGTACGCCGCCTGTACGCTAGTCGTACGCCGCTTCGTACGCCCGCCGTACGCTGCCGTATGCCCCTTATATGCCTCCCATACCCCACCTGTACATCGCTTGTACGCCAGCCGTACGCCGCCTGTACGCCGCCTGTACGCGGCCGTACGCCGGCCGTACGCCGCCTGTATGCCGCCTGTACAACAATCGTATGCCGCTTGTACGCCGCCCGCACGCCGCCCGCACGCCCGCCGTATGCCGCTTGTATGCCGCCCATTCGTCAGCTGTATGACGGCTGTACGCCGCCTGTACGCCAGCCGTACCCCACCTGTATGCCGGCCGTACACCACCTGTATGCCTCCCGTACCCCACCTGTACATCGCTTGTACGCCAGCCGTACGCCGGCCATACGCCGCCTGTACGCTGGCCGTACGCCGCCGTACGCCGGCCGTACGCCGGCCGTATGCCGCCTGTACGACAGTCGTATGCCGCTTGTACACCGCCCGCACGCCGGCCGTACGCTGCTTGTACGCCGCCCATTCGTCAGCTGTATGACAGCTGTACGCCGCCTGTACGCCAGCCGTACGCCACCTGTATGCCGGCCATACACCACCTGTATGCCTCCCGTACGCCTCCCGTACGACGGCCGTACGCCGCCTGTATGCTGCTTCGTAGGCTGCCCATACGCCGCTTCGTACGCCGCTTGTAGGACACCTGTACGCCGCCTGTACGCTGCCCGTACGCCGCTTGTACTCCGCTTGTACTCTGCTTATACGCTGCCCGTACGCCGCCCGTATGCTGCCCGTACGCCGCCCGTACGCTGCCCATACGCTGCCCGTACGCTGCCCGTACACCGCCATACGCCGCGTGTACGCCGGTCTGTACACCACCCTGTACCCTGCTTGTATGCCGCCGTATGCCGCCGTACGCCACCACTAAGACCCTTGTACGCCACTGGTACGTCACTGGTACGCCGCCCGTAAGCCACTGGTTCGCCACTCTGTATGCTGCTCTGTGCGTTGCCCTACGCCACTCTATATGCCGTCCGTAGGCCACTTGTACACTGCCCGTACGCCGCCCGTACACCACCTGTATGCTGCCAGTGTGCTGCGAGTATGCCGTTCATATGCCACTCATATGCCATACTGTATGCCACCCTTTCCGCTGCCCGTACGCCACATCGTATGCCACTCTGTACGCCATCCTTTTGCCGTGTAAGTAGTATATATGGTGGCTACAACCCCTAAGGCCCGTTTTCATTGCCAGACGAAAACGGTGTGGGTTTCTTGTGTTCTTCTTATAGCCCATTTCCATTGGCCAATACCGATATACAGTCAGGGAGCACCAACTCACCTTTAGCACTGCTGACGCAAAATGAAAATAAGCTATTTGGAGAACTATCTACACAAAGAATCTACACCATTTTCCTCGGCCAATGGATATGGGCCTTATAAGGTCGAAATGCACGATCCAGAAATAAATAATATAGCTGAATGAAATTTCTACAGATGTACTGAATGAGTACAGGACAAGTTGTGGCTACTTTCTTGAAAAAATATGAAAAATAAACATACCAAACAGATTCCTGATTTTTTGTACATATAATGACCACATTTATGACTCTGTGTAAATGTAACTTTGCGGGGCCTTTATTGGTTCTGATGAAAACGACAAAACTTGTAACATAATCACTGCTGTAAAGTACTGTAATGAGAAATTCATCTCCGGTAATAAAAACGATGGCACCTTTGCTTTATAATTGGTCACTTGAGGAGTCACTGCTAGATTTTCATTTTGATAAATGTATCCTCGACATCTGGGTTTGGTAATACACACTTCAGTTTAATAAGGGCAGCAGCGAAAGTGTTTTACATTTTAACTGTTCTTCCAACATGTTTAGTTAGATTGTTTAGAGAATACAATGATATTTTAAGATGATAGTGTTTAAAAGATATGTATCACTAGCCCAATACTAATTGTTACACTTTGACTGTTATATATACATATTGAATGAGATCGTACAGATTTGCCTGGACATAATCTAGTAAGAGCACAAGTAGTATTTACAAAGGTAAAATGTAACATGTCCATTAAAATATCAAACCATAGTGAGGGTGAAAGATGAGTCTACCACTTGACTAGCCGATATGAGAATATTAATCAGTGTTGGTTAAACATAAAGGTGACACTTGGCTGGCCGATATGAGAATATTAAATAGTGACATTGAAAGATAAGGTAGATCGGTGACTGGCCGATATGAGGATATTGAAAAGTTATAGAGACAGATAAGGTAGATGGGTGACTGGCCGATATGAGAATATTAAATATTGACATTGAAAGATAAGGTAGATCGGTGACTGGCCGATATGAGGATATTGAAAAGTGACATGGAAAGATAAGGTTAAACACTTGACTGGCCGATATTAGAATATTAAACAGCGACAGGGAAATATAAGGTAGACTCCTGTCTGGCCGATAGGAGAACATCAAACAGTGACAGTGAAAGATAAGGTAGACACGTTACTGGTAAATACCTGGGTGGCCGGTGGTAAGAGCAGATACCGCAGACATCTGGCTGACTGATAAGATAAGGTAGATGCCTGAGTGGCCGATATGAGAATATCAAATAGTGACAGTAATATTAGGAAACGTCCTTACTGTGGACCAAATGGTTCCTGTTCGAGGTCAGTCGTCGATTTCATACTGCCGGACGCCAAAGGCGGAAGGCAGTATGAAATCGACGACTGACCGAGAACGAGAACCATTTCGTCTACTGTAAGGATATTTGCTTATTATTATATACCTCTAATTGGTGAAAAATCACCATTTTAATGACATACAAAGTCGCAGTCACAGCGGGCACGAACATTATTATTACTGCACCCCTAGCAGCGGGCAGTATTTAATAGACACTCGGACATAGGTATACAATAATAGAGGGAAACTATGTTCCGGTGAGCAAAAGTTCAAAGTTACGAGGTAAGGCTTGGGAAAATTACTGCCCAAGACGTCAGCTGCGGGCAGTAATTTTTCCAAGCCTTACCGAGTAACTTTGACTTTTGCTTACCGGTACTTGGTTTCCATATTCCTATATACCTTCAAATATCGATAAAAATGCTTAATTCTTTACCTGAAACACTTCCGAAGAAAATGGTCACCCTTATCGAGTAAACACAACAGCTATTGTTTCGTCCTGCTGCTGTATTGTATCACGTGATCAGAGCGGGACGAAAACGTCAGAGCGGAACGAAAACATGAGAGCGGGACGAAAACGTCAACCTCGACACATAACTTATTTTTAATGCACCCCCAGCAGCAGTATGTAACTCTAGTCAATTCAATAATGGGTATGTAGGAATAGATAAGGTAGACGCTCAACTGGCCGATATGGCAATATTAAAGAGTGACGGTGAAAGATAAGGTAGACGTTACTGGTAGATACTTGGGCGGCTGATGGTAACAATAGATACCGCAGACACCTGGCTGAGTGATAAGATAAAGTAGATCCCTTATTGGCCGATATGAGAATATTAAATAGTGACGGTAAGAGATAAGGCAACCACCTGACTAGCCGATATGAGAATACTAAACAGTGAAGGTAGATGGGTGACTGGCCGATATGAGAATATTAAATAGTGACAGTAATATTAGGAAACATCCTTACTGTGGACGAAATGGTTCCTGTTCGAGGTCAGTCGTCGATTTCATACTGCTGGACGCCAAAGGCGGAAGGCAGTATGAAAACGAAGATTGACCGAGAACGAGAACCATTTCGTCTACAGTAAGGATATTTGCTTATTATTATATACCTCTAATTGGTGAAAAATCACCATTTTAATGACATACAAAGTCGCAGTCACAGCGGGCACGAATATTATTATTACTGCACCCATAGCAGCGGGCAGTATTTGATAGACATTCGGAGATAGGTATATAGTAATAGATAAGGTAGATGCCCAACTGGCCGATATGACAATATTAAAGAGTGACGGAGAAAGATAAGGTAGACGTCACTGGTAGATACCTGGGTGACCGGTGGTTACAGTAAATACCGCAGACACCTGGCTGAGTGATAAGATAAAGTAGATCCCTGGCTGGTGATGACAGATCGCTGGCGGTGCTTGGCGCATGCGCACGTTGGCGGTGAGTTGGCTAATTCCTCTGTGATGAACGATTAATCCAATCACGACGCGCCGCGTGACTAAGAGCCATCCGTGAATAAATAAACAGCCGCCTGGAAGCTGGCCACATCCTTGAGCGGGGTGCGAGGCGGCCCACGGGCTACATCCGCCGTGAGGTGCGGGTGGGGGGTGTGAGGGAGGGGTTGAGTTTACACCTGTGAGGGGTAAGAGGTGGGATGAGAGGTGGGGGGGGGGGGGTGAGAGGAGGAGCGGGGGGGGGGGGGGTCAGTAGAGCCAGAGGCTGAGAAGTCCAAACATATCGATCATCACAAAATCATACAGAAGATCATTGGACTATGAATCCCCAATACACCAATATGCTAGTTGTTTATATTTTTTTCGATTTGTATATTGGATTGAAGTCTTAGGTGTTTTTTTATCTTATAAGACTTGTTATGGTTTGTGAAGCGGTGGATATATTATTATATACCCATGGGCGAATGTCTCTGTTTTACTGACCAGAGGCATGTTAAATAATCAAGGATATTATCAAGAAACGTCACAAAATTTCATACAATTGTTTATATGTCATGAGTTGTATTCGGGGAATGATATCACTCAGCTCCGCTTCGTGATATCTGTAGCAGAAGACAACGAACGCCATGTTAACAATTATATGAAATTAAGTGACGTTTAGATTTTATCCCAGCCGGTAACATGTTTTTTACTTCATATGTTACCCGTGGCATATAAATGTTATATGGCATAACCGTGGCATACAGTCACTCCATGTTAAGTCTATGGAGATTTATATGAGGGGTAGGATAATAACCGTGGCATACAGTCACTCCATGTTAAGTCTATGGAGATTTATATGAGGGGTAGGATAAATCGTAGAAATTGTCCTCCAGTCGTCCTCGGGCCAATGTCTTATAAGCTGTTTGGTCCTAGGGCTAGGACAGTTCAAAGATAAGATCAAATGTAGGCATCAAAATGGTATTGTATAAATTTATCGTACAACTCTCCTTTGTCCTCCAAATTGTCCTAAGTTTTCTAAAACTCTCCTTAGTCAAGGACACCTATGGGGCTGTCGTACATTTAGCTTGTTTCTAAGATACAACATGATGAACTGTGATTCTTATTGTTTTCAGTGGGTCAGTTACAGATTGGCTGGTCATGGTGGAAGAGAAAGGATTATTCATCATTTAAACGCAGAAAAGAGTCTCTGAAAGAACTGGATGATCATAGCTTTAGTCAACACTTCCTAGGACATTGAATAATCTGGGATAGGTCGTAGAAGTTGTCCCACATCTATTGGGCCTCAGGCTTAGGTTTGAGGGACTTATTCTTTTAAAGAGACATATACAATGCACTTAGGACAATTTCCAAGAGGGTTTTTACTGTCCACCAGGGATCTCATTTATGAAACGATATTTGGTGTGGATCGTCCCAGACCTCCTCCATCTTGAGTTAGATCTTATCGACCAGCCCTACCATACATCCTGGATTATTAAACACGCCACAGGAGTACACAGAGTGACGAAAGAATAATCAAACGCCCCTCCATACCACGTGACTACTGTTATTCTCTCATTTTACTAGCTAGTAGGTTGAATAATGGCAATTTTATTGATTTCCATCGGACAATTTGGCGTGAAAATTGAAACCCATGTCATTTTTAGAAAATTTAATACGATGATCTCTAGGTATTGTAGGGCACATATTTCAATTAAAAATCGGGGGTCACCATGCTAGATTTTGATTTAGAGATCAATATTATGATCATTTTATATTATATTATGTAGAAATTTTAAAAAGTTATTTTTCACACAGTAAAACCCATGTCATTTTCCTTTAACTTTCACAGAATATAGTATAGGTATAGTACTACCTATACTATATTCATACCTATGTATGAGGGACTACTTTCTCATATGTATGACAGACTACTTTACCATATGTATGACTGACTACTTTCTCATATGTATGACAGACTACTGTTTTATATGTATGACAGACTACTTTCTCATATGTACAACGGACTACATTTTCATATGCATGATAGACTACATTTTCATGTGTATCATACTCTACTTTCTCATATCTCTGACGGACTACTTTCCCATATGTATGACAAACTACTTTCTCATATGTATGATGGACTACTTTCTAATATGTATGACAGACTACTTTTTCATACATATAACAGACTACTTTCTAATATGCATGACAGACTACTTTTACATATGTATGACAGACTACTTTTTCATATGTATGACAGACTACTGTTTTATATGTACTACAGACTACTTTCTCATATGTACGACGGACTACTTTCTCATATGTATGATAGACTACATTTTCATGTGTATCATACTCTACTTACTCATATCTCTGACAGACTACTTTCCCATATGTATGGCGGACTACTTTCCCATATGTATGACAGACTTATTTTCATACATATGACAGACAAATTTTCATACATATGACAGACTAATTTTCATACATATGACAGACTACTTTCTCATATGTATGACATACTACTTTCTCATATGTAAGATGGACTGCTTTCTCATATGTACGATGGACTACTTTCTAATAACGGACTACTTTCTCGTATGTATAACGGACTACTTTCTCTGCTAGAGACCTCCTCTAAGCGGCGGGTAGTGGCGGACGTTCACAGTGTGAGGTCGTGGCTCGTCTCCCGGCTTTGTCTTGTTAGGAGACTCTCCGCCCTTCTCAGCTCCACTCAGAGGCGGGGTGGATGACCTTCTCAGACGTCACACAATAACAAACTGACGACCACTGACGACCGCTCAAACAAACTACAACTCCGGGCAATACTAGAAAGGCTCGAGGATTCCCATATTCATGTGTACTTTAAAATGATCTGGTATTCTTAAATTTACGTGCACTTTAAAATGCTCCGGTATTCTCAAATTTACGTGCACTTTAAAATGCTCCGGTATTCTCACATTTTCATGCACTTTAAAATGCTCCGGTATTCTCAAATTTACGTGCACTTTAAAATGCTCCGGTATTCTCACATTTTCGTGCACTTTAAAATGATCCAGTATTCTCAAATTTACGTGCAATTTAAAATGATCTGGTATTCTCATATTTACGTGCACTTTAAAATGCTCCGGTATTCTCATATTTACGTGCACTTTAAAATGCTCCAGTATTCTCATATTTACGTGCACTTTAAAATGCTCCGGTATTCTCATATTTACGTGCACTTTAAAATGCTCCGGTATTCTCATATTTACGTGCACTTTAAAATGCTCCGGTATTCTCATATTTACGTGCACTTTAAAATGCTCTGGTATTCTCATATTTTCATGCACTTTAAAATGATCCGGTATTCTCATATTTACGCGCTCTATAAAATGCTCCTGTATTCTCAAATTTATGTGAACTTTAAAATGATCCAATATTCTCATATTTATGTGCACTTTAAAATGCCCCGGTATTCTCATATTCACATGCACTTTAAAAATCTCCAGTATTCTCATATTTATGTGCACTTTAAAATGCTCTGGTATTCTCAAATTTATTTGAACTTTAAAATGCTCCAATATTCTCAAATTTATGTGAACTTTAAAATGCTCCGGTATTTTCAAATTCATGTGAAATTTAAAACAATCTGATATTCTCATATTTATGTGCACTTTAAAATGGTCCAATATTCTTAAATTTATGTGCACTTTAAAATGTTCCAGTATTTTCATATTTATGTGAACTTTAAAAGGCTTTGGTATTTTCACATGTATGTACACTTTAAAAAGCTCTGGTATTTTCACATTTACGTGTACCTTAGAATGCTCTGGTATTCTCAAATTTATGTGCACTTTAAAATGCTCTGGTATTCTCATATTTACGTGCACTTTAAAAGTCTCCGGTATTCTCATATTTGCGTGCACTTTAAAATGTCCCGGTATTCTCATATTTACGTGCACTTTAAAATGCTCCGGTATTCTCAAACTTAGGTGAACTTAAAATGCTCCGGTATTCTCATATTTACGTGCACTTTGTCTTAGATTGAACTGAATAGCGCCATTTTGAACATGACCTGAGATGAATAATTGTTCAGCCGTTTGCCGTTTGCAGTCCTATTTGTCACTAAGGGGCCATGTATAAAGTATATACTTGGTGTTGGAGGAGATCAAACAATTATATTATCCCCGATTTTTTTTGTCCCATAGGCTTAACATTGGAAACTCGCTCTCCATGCCCCTACAAATATTGCAGTTCGTTCTACATGGTCTACTGCCTCCGTGTCGTCCATTCTTTTAGTGGGAAAAGGTGTGAGATAAATATACAATATTGACTAGTTTCAGATACAAGCGGCTTTATGCTCCGAGGAGTTGACGCGTAGTAAAATCCGAGCGTATGCGAGGATATTGCCTACAGTCAACTCCAAGGAGCATTCAACCGCTTTTATCTGATACCAGTTTATATTGTATTTATTATTCACTTTTTTTCTGTATGCGCCCCCGGAGCATACAACATATTCGTATGCGCCGGGTATGTCCATACAAACTCCCTATGTGTTTTCTACGGACAATTTGTATTAGGTGGATAATAAATGCAGAAAGCAACTCATTTTGGTCCATGTCATTGTTCTCCGATTCGTCTGAATGCTAAATGATATTCACTCGACTGTCGCCTCATTAAAACTTGTAGAGATCAACGACTTTGACCAAAACATGTTGGTTTCTTCTTCATTTCGGGAAATGTGCATATGTCCTTCTAAAAATGGAGAAGGAGAGGGGGAGGGCAAAAATCTTTCTGAAACTTCAAGAACGTCCTTTAAGGGAGCGTTTGCCGGAATTAGCATTACTTTGCATGATACACAATGCTAGGTTACAATGACATCATCCTTTTTTTGTTGAAGTGTAAATTCTCAAGACTGATTCGAAATGAGCCCGACATGAGGTGCTGAGCCGATGTGCTGTAAACGATCTGCAGTCTACCTCAGAGACAGAGGTGTGTCCTGATAATCTCTTTTATCATCTCTGAGCGGTCTGAGACTGATTTAAAGTGAGCCGATGTGTTGTAAACGATCTGCAGTATACCTCTAACACAGAGGTGTGTCATGATAATCTCTTTTATCATCTCTGATCGGTTTGAGGTGACAGGAAGAAGTCACCTGGCGCGACCCGCAGTCACAGACAGGGCCACGCCCAGAACCAGCGTAACTACACTCATAACGACCCGGATGTACCCAGAATCTCCCGCTGCCTCTTTCCCCTGTCAAGTACGGTGTTCATCTGTCAGCTTAGGTGAGAGTCCTAAATATATCGGGAACAAATTTCGGTATCTTATAGGCTTTACTCACTAGTCGCGTTACAGCCCTGTCAAGCTTCTTTGTGACATAACACCCAATTGAGTATTTTTTTCTAAATGCTCAATGGGCGTTGGATAAGAATTCTCAATGTTCAGTGTATGAGGATAAAATGCCAGGGTTGAGATAAACCTGTCTACCTGTACTTAACACTATAACGGGTACAGCAAGGTAAAATCCCACCTGACCTAGCCAATTTAACCAGAGCGAGGCGTCAACAGACAGAGCATACACGCGGGTGGGTGGGAACGCCTCAGGTCGGGGCATATAGGCGGTGCGCCGTAGTATTTTATCCATGATATACAAAGTCCCCTTTGAAAATGTATTTTATCCTACCCCTAATATAAAATCCCATAAGCTTAACATTGACTTTACGTATGCTCCGGTATGTCGCATACAGCGTAAAATTCGCTCCTAGGAGCATACAAGACGTTTTACACGTGACCAAAGAATTAACCAATCAGAGACCAGGATATGAACTACTACGAAAAAAGTTCCGTTTGCACTCATAAACCACCCCATTCACATGTTTGCTAACTTTGATACAGAATATTACGAGATTTATTAAACCAGCTCCACCTTAAACATTATTATAATATCATTCAAGTTATAATCGTGTGATATGGCCAATCCCCACCAATGCTATGTATACTTAATGATCGCTTCCAACTGCAAGGTGAATGTTACGCTAATATCTAAAAAATAGAACTGACGTCGGAATGTACATATGCGAATAACAGGCAATACTCACACTTCCCTTTATAATCAGGTTTAAAAAATCATGTCAGTTAGGGGAAAATACAAACTAATACGTACCCAAATATCAGGAAGATTGATAGATGCAATCCACTGTTATAGGTCCTGCTTTGTGAGTGTATTTCGGCGAACTCCAAGTATTACCACCACAAAATAACGTGATGACAGGCCGAGATCCAACAGGGCTGGCTTAGATTTCAAATCCATTTGATGTGGCCATTGATACTAATGTCAATCCGAACAGACCTTATAGATCAGTGTATTTGTCTCCTTGCGGTTTAAATTAAATAGCCCACAATACATGTTGCTTCTTGATATCGCGGAGCTTTGCCTCCGGATATCACTCGGCTCCGCCTCGTGAAATCACTACGCCAAACTCCAGTCGTCGCATACGGGAGCCCAGATTAAAGCTCATTCAGTTTTACGATAGGGACTCAGTAAACCACGGCCCATTATATATAAACCGTCAGTTACCATAACTATGGAAAACGGAATCAAATCTGTGGTATACGGCCATGGTACACAGAAAATTAGTCCGTCCGTGCTTTAGAGCAGAAACATAGTTCATATTGAGAAACCCATTGATATGGTAATTCCTGGGATTAATCTACTCGAGAAGATAGATAGAAAATAAATTAAACAAATAATGCTTATGTGAACAGGCGGCTCTGTAAACCACTCGCGGTTGACGTCGTAATACACTAGCTTGCGTTTTTGCATTAATATGCATCTTCTAGTTGACGACCATCTGTCTATAAAACCATCGTTTATTGTTATGTATGGGCCATAGGGTATGGGCGGTAATGTGTGGGCAGTAGTGTATGGGCAATAGGGTATGGGCCGTAGGGTGTGGGCTATTAAAGAATAAACCAACAAGTTATGGTCAAGTCATCGTTCTTCACACGTTCGATGCGGAGTGATATGAACGAGGCGACAACCGAGTGAATATCACATTGTATTCAGACGAGTTGGAGAATGACTTCTGTGACGAGTTGCTTTCTGTTTTTATCTCACCCCTGAACTAATATCAGTAACCTACTTGTCAGGAAAAGGTGGATGATAAATACAATATAGTCTGGCTTCAGAGAGAGGCGATTGTATACTCCTCCGAGTTGCGCAATATCCTTGCATACGCTTGGATATTACTAAGTGTCAACTACTCGGAGCATACAGCCGTTTGTATCTGAAACCAGTCAATATATAGACAATAATCGATGGTTTTGTAGACAGGCGGCCGTAAACTACGAGAGGTTGACGCGTAGTAATACACGAGCGCTAGCGAGTGTATTACGACGTCAACCGCGAGTAGTTTACAGAGCTGCCTGTCCACAAAATCATCGTTTGTTGCATTTATTATCCATCTTTTCGAATAAATTAAACCCAGTAATTGCCATGTTAATGGGTATAACACTACAAACTATTTCTTTGCTCTATAGCAAAAGGGACTATTTTTCCCACATACCATGGTTTTGAGGCCGTATATCACAGGTTTGAATCCGTATACCACAGTTATGGTATTTGACAGGTTTTATACAATGGGTAGTGGTTTACTGAGTTCCCATACATTTTCAATGGGGGCTTTGTATACGATGGATAATAATGTGTAGGTATGAGCCATAGAGTATGGGCCATAGGGTATAGGCCGTAGGGTATGGGCTGTAGGGTATGGGCCATAGGGTATAGGCCGTAGGGTATGGGCTGTAGGGTGTGGGCCATAGGGCGTGGGCCATAGGTTATGGGCTGTTGCATATGGGTCATAGTGGGTGGGCCCTAGGGTTTGGGCCATAGGGTGAAGACCATAGGGTATGGGTCGTAGGGTAAAGGCCATAGAGTATGGGCCATAGGGCAAAGGCCATATGGTTTGGGCCATTGGATTTAGGCCGTAGGGTATGGGCCATAGGGTATGGGCCATAGGGTATAAGCCATAGGGTAGGGGCCATAGAGTAAAAGCCATAGGGTATGGGCCATAGGGTAAAGGCTATAGGGTAAAGGCCATAGGGTATGGGCCGTAGGGTATCGGCCGTAGGTCATGGGCCTTAGGGTATGGGTCTAAACGGGTGAGCCATAGCTGGCCGTTCATTCATTTATCGCGGCATTGATTGGTAAAACAACAGAAGGACGTAGGCGGGCAGGTGGGGGAGTGACCGCGCACCACTTGACGGTCTGAGAACGGGACTGAGAGCGTGTACACAGCCTGAGACAGAGGCAGGTTCCCACTAGACGTGCTCAAGTCTTTATGGATATTTAGGATTAAACAAAATTACGATAAAGAATGTTGCAGGGTGACTGGTCCAGGAATGAAAGACTCCTATACTCCCCATACTCAATACGCCCTGCATGAATTTAGACTCTAGTACAGTCTGTTGTCGCCAGGGCCAGGGCGCACAGGCTCAAACTAAGACTATAATGCGCTGCCATTTTGAGGCAGGAATTCCTGCCTCCGCTGGTGCTATGCTGCCCTGAGTGATTTGCCGGTAACCAGAGCATTACTCTTCAAGCAAAGGTCCTAAAATTAGAACAGCCAATCACGAAATTCCTTTCTCCCATTGGGTAGAGGGAACTGGCAAATGGGAGCCATGCTCTGTAAGCCTTAGGTGGTGTGGTCTGTAAACGGACTAGCATGAATTGGGAAATGTGGGAATACCAGAGCTCTCCAAGCAGATGTCCTGACCAGCAGTAAGGAACTTAGACTGATTCCCTGCCCTAATGAAATAAGGGACAGGTAACGGGTTCCTACGTCCTTCAACTAGACTGTAGTACATCCTGTTGTCTCTAGGGCCAGGGCTCTCATGCTCTCAAGGCGGATATATCTCCGCCGAGCCCACTAGCGGATACCACAGGAACCACTAGCGTATCAGGTGGTCTGCCAGGATGGCCCAATCCCACAATGCAACAGAAAAATGGAGGCGTTACCAATAATGCACCACGAAACTGGAACCCGTTACCTGGCCTATAGTCTGACTAGGCCAGGCTGCCAGGCTACAAGGAACTCTGCATGGAGACTACTGGACAAATGTGGCACTAACCAGCTCAAGAAATCAGACACCATTACCGATTTGACCAGTCCCTGTATCGAGGAGAGGAGGAGTGGGGTAGGTGGAGGGATACGGGGACTGGGGCCAGTCTAGTTCCCACCATACCTGGTGACACTCCATCATACATCGATTTATCTCTCAGGAGAAAATATGTATGGAGAGTGACACTCTACCCGTGAATAGGCGGGAAAGTCATTAGTGACGTAACGGGCAAACGGTCGTTGAAATAGCTGCGGGACCCGAAATAGTAGGCTTAAGGCTACCACTAATATGAATATGAATTAGTTATATGGAGCATTTACTAGCTACCTTTTCCCGTAAAGTAGTATACCGATATTAGTTCATTAATATAACAGAGAACACATTGGATATATAATGTCATAGAACATGGAGAACGGAATTACCAATGTTAGGCCCATGGGACAAAAATACCAGGTAACTTCAGATAACTTGTTTGCCATTCTACAACACCATCACTATGCCCATTATTAAGAGAAACCTAAATGGTGCCTTAATCGTCACTCGGCTTTGCCTCGATGACGATTAAGGCACAACCAACTTAGTAAATTATTGTCACTGCACGAAACTTACCGCTTTACATATGTATCCGAAACGCGTCTAACAGTAGGATTTTGCGTTTAGAAGTTAGACCTGTTATCCGTCTCGTAGACGCCTTATCTAGTGGCGTATATACATGTCCATGGTGCGGTCTTATATACGTCATATATACACCTGATTCTGTTTATTTACGCCACTATCCAATAATTCCGACCTCTGCCACTTGGGGACATCAGTGGTAGCATATTTCATTTACCATTAGTTATTAAGTCCTTGGTATATGTATCAATCCAATGTTATATTATCAATTGTGATTATAAAATTGTTCTAAAACCCCATCTATTATCTCTTCATTAAACACATATAATAAACCAAACATTTTTTGTTTTTTAAACCATTTTTTTTAGTTTTTAAAG
This sequence comes from Alentia gelatinosa, assembly GCA_950022655.1. Taxonomy (NCBI): domain Eukaryota; kingdom Metazoa; phylum Annelida; class Polychaeta; order Phyllodocida; family Polynoidae; genus Alentia; species Alentia gelatinosa. The sequence goes on along the minus strand of OX465580.1, from coordinate 137,013,969 downwards.
TTTTTTCAAAACACCACTCTTCTGAAGTCATACTTTGGGTACTGTATATATAACACAATGTCTGGTCAGATATCAACCTACCACCCCAAGTGCTTCCACACATCTGCTGCCGATGCCGCTTTGACACCTGCCGCTCTGACACCCGCCGCTTTCACACCTTTATGCTCCCGCCTGCCCAGAGACAAAACTCAGGTAATGTGTAAAGACAGAGGACCTCCATGTACCAGGGCTCGTGTACCAGGGCTTCAAATAGACTGTGGGTAGAGTGAGTGTAGGGTGGTGGGGTGGTGGGCTGTCGTTGGGGGGCAGGAGGGGGTGGGGTTGGGAGGTGGCGGGTGGTGGGTAAGTGTTGGTGCAACCTCTACCAACACCAACAGGATGGGGCGGGCCGCGGGTCGAAATTATTTTTTTTGTATCATATATATACGCCTGGCGTATATATATTGCGCAGACTATATTTTATCCTAAATACGCCAGGCGTGAAAGACAGCCAAGTCGCGCGCGTCTACATATGGAAACTGTCTCGTAGACGCCCGAAACGTAGACGCGTATAAGAGGTGTATACAAGTATAAACAAGGCACGATACAGCCGATACGTGCGTCATCGCAATGGCGTATATATATGTAAAATAGTGGTTTTCGTGCAGTGTGTGTATTTAACGATTCCAGTGCAGTTCTGGATTTATCTCACCCCTTTCTATGACATTAAATAGCATTAAATAGCCTCAAAATTTCAGAATGATTAGAATATATTTAGCAAATTTATATGACGTCATCTCAAATTCATTACGCCACAGCAATGGCGTAGTATTGTCACTTTATGGGGGTGATCGTTGAGTATTTTTATGTAATGTTATTCCTATGGCTAAACTTGTAACAGGGGTGAGATAAATATCACTCCGCATCAAACACGTGGAGAACGATGCCTTTTACTATGTACCCATGCCATATATATACTGTAAATACACCTTTTCGGAATATGACGTAAAAATACTGTACGGACCAGTGGTCCGTACACCAAAATACGGACTACCTACCCATACACATTATCAAAATTTTGGTTGTTAAGAAAAATGAAATTGATTTTTTTAAAAATTTCGGGTATATAGTAAATATATAATGTCCAACCATGCTTGTACAAGTGACAGAACTCGATGCTAATTTACCGTTTGTACGGAACTTGGTGTAAACGCCTCGGTCCGCACAAACCGTAAATTAGCATCTCGTTCTGTAACTTGTACAACATGGTCAGGACGTTCTATATAATTGCCCACACTTGTTGGTTTCGTCTTTAACCTGCCATGAATTGACGATGCCTTATCACGGAGCCCCACTGAGTGGCAGCCTGGTATCATCACACTGGCAGCCTGGTATAATCACACTGGCAGCCTGATATAATCACACTGGCAGCCTGATATAATCATACTGGCAGCCTGGTATAATCACACTGGCAGCCTGGTATAATCACACTGGCAGCCTGGTATAATCACACTGGCAGCCTGATATAATCATACTGGCAGCCTGGTATAATCACACTGGCAGCCTGGTATAATCACACTGGCAGCCTGGTATAATCACACTGGCAGCCTGGTATAATCACACTGGCAGCCTGGTATAATCATAGCGGCAAGTGAAAAAAGCACCACAACTCTTCGAAAGTACAGTGTGACAAATCTTTATTCTGGTGATCACAAATTACAACAGGTGTTTCAAAGGACTATTTAGTCAACGTTTCGTTACTTTGCGTACTTCTTCAGGACTAAGTCGTTTATTGGTGATGATCGGCCTACCTAAGGTAGGCCTAAGTGCAGTTAAATCTGTTTAATTAGCATGCTTAGTTACGGTTGTTAGGGTTATCAACAAATTGGTATAAACTGTGTGAACATTGATAGTTTTTGCTAAAAAATTCCCTAGATATACATTACATTTGATACATGTTATAATGGAAAGTGGTTCAATAGAGTAAGGTAATGATTATCAACAATCTTTTACAGCATATACAATATGAATACAGTAAGTTCAATAATTAACTTGTAAAATTCTTAATAATAATTAGGTGGTTTAAAATACTTTTCACATTCTTTAATCAACATATTAAATATAATTTGAAGTGAACAGATCAATGGGTTTCTCATTTTTAGTTTCACAGTGTTCATAAATATTGGAAGTTTGAAAGAAGACTGGATATTGGTAAGTATTTTCTGCCATTGTCTTCATTAGGTTCTGTAATATGGTACATCGGAGGGCATAGGCTGTGTCACCAGGGACCTGTTTCAGTAGTTTTGTGACATGTCTAGATGGCGTCTGTGACACCATACAGACAGATCACAAGATTGCAATCGATGACACACAGAGTTTCACTCACTTCTCGTAGGAATTAAGCAATGACACTTTAACATGAGTAGGGGATACATATAATCTACAATCATCCCAAATATGAAGAAGATTGGCCACTTCGATCTTCTGATAGTTGCTAGTCTTTTTCCACTGCTGCTTGCACTGTTGGTGCCGTTGTTGATGTCTGTCTAGGCCTAATGTCACAAGACTACTGAAACGGGTCCCTGAGCCTGCAAAGGGGCCCCGCGGGTATCGTGTATGTGGCAGAATCATACTCTGATTACCTGTGGATAACAGGGTCTCAGGTTCGAGTCCCGGCTGTCTGTGTGTGTCTACTGAGAGATGAAGGTGGGTCAGGTGACTCAGAGCTGACGCAGGGACAACCCCTGATTACTTCACCTGTGTTGTACGCTCGTCCTAACCTCGATATAGCATCACATACACAGTGATATAGTCTCCGCCTGCGTCAATATGACGGTGTTCGCGTTGTACTCGCTGACACTTCTGAACTGTTTGCTCGGGTAGATATGATAAAAGATCTACTTTAAAGTGGATCAGTTTAACCCAATAGCTAGCAAATCAATGATCAGGTATAAGCGGTGAGAACTGCTATTTATTATATTACCTACCCAATATGGAGTATCCCTACTAAGCCTATGGAGCTTGCAGATCGCTACTGAGCAGAATACGGAAAGCTGTATTTTCCTAGGAAAATACCGCTTTTTCGACCACCTGAAGGGCATTATAGGAACTATTTTCTATAAACAATGCATAGCAATTGCGTCGAATTTCTAATCATTTACAAGACTTTCTCCTAATAATTAATCAAAAGGTGAATAATAAATACAACATTACCATGATTTGGATCTGTGTGGCCATATTCTCCTTGCAGTTAACACTACGCAATACGCCTAGCTATCGTTCAACTACGCGGAGAATACGGCCACTCAGATCGAAATCGTGGTAGATTTGTGTATGTGTTTGTAGCTGTGTCCGGAGTGGGCTTGTCATGGTCAGTGGCGGCCTCTTGTAGCTGCTTTCAGAAACTCAGGTGCACACGTTTACTTTACTCACTGCTTGTTTACGATGGATTTCTCACGCTGTCGTAGTGAAACAGAAAGAACAAAGGATATTGTGTTACCGATTGAGAAATTCTGACATCCTTCAGCTTACAATAGGCTTTTCTGTGTGATGGGTGGGTGTGGGTGTGGTGGGTGTGGTGGGTGTGGTGGGTGTGGGTGTGGTGGGTGTGGTTGGTGTGGTGGGTGTGGGTGTGGTGGGTGTGAGTGTGGTGGGCGTGGATGTGGTGGATGTGGATGTGGTTGGTGTGGATGTGGTGGGCGTGGATGTGGTGGGCGTGGGTGTGGTGGGTGTGGGTGTGGTGGGTGTGGGTGTGGTGGGTGTGAGTGTGGTGGGTGTGGGTGTGGTGGGTGTGGTGGGTGTGGTGGGTGTGGGTGTGGTGGGTGTGAGTGTGGTGGGTGTGGGTGTGGTGGGTGTGAGTGTGAGTGTGGTGGGTGTGAGTGTGAGTGTGGTGGGTGTGGGTGTGGTGAGTGTTGTGGGTGTTAGTGTGGTGAGTGTGGTGGGTGTGGGTGTGGTAGGTGTAAGTGTGGTGGGCGTGGGTGTGGTGGGTGTGGGTGTGGTGGGTGTGGGTGTGGTGGGTGTGGGTGTGGTGGGTGTGAGTGTGGTGGGTGTGGGTGTTAGTGTGGTGAGTGTGGTGGGTGTGGGTGTGGTTGGTGTGGTGGGTGTGAGTGTGGTGGGTGTGAGTGTGGTGGGTGTGGGTGTGGTGGGTGTGGGTGTGGTGGGTGTGGGTATGGTGGGTGTGGGTGCGGCTGGTGTGGTGGGTGTGGGTGTGGTGGGTGTGAGTGTGGTGGGTGTGGGTGTGGTGGGTGTGGGTATGGTGGGTGTGGGTGCGGCTGGTGTGGTGGGTGTGGGTGTGGTGGTTGTGAGTGTGGTGGGTGTGGGTGTGTTTTTTTTTTTGTTTTTTTTTTGATTTTTATTATACTGGAGTTATCTGTTCGGCAACGCACTGCCGATCTTCCACAGGCTCCAGTTATCATGTTCCGAGAAATCGCGTATTGTCCAGATTTTGGACGTACAGACGGATTCTTGAACATTTGCAGCACAATCTTACGAATACCAACAGTTCCAGAAGTAGATGTTAAACAAATTTAAATAGCTCATTGGTTGACACCATGCCTTACAAACAAATTGTTGAATACAGATGGTACGTCAATTACTAGATATACACTTTGGTTTTACATGTTACCACAACCATTGGGTACAAAGCTCCGTTGGGACAAGGTGCTACACCTTTAGTATGCTTTCCTAGCCTTCATCAGCCGTAGTTTTAGTAGTGGTTTTAACTCCTCCTTTTTGTTTGTATTTCTAACTGTTGAAGTTTCTTTGTTCTAGAGTTTTGCCGACTTATATTCAATGGAATTCATATATTTGCTTAAATGAATACTGTTGCTTGTGTCTAAGGTGAGGGCATCAAATTGTCGGATATTTCTGTTTTTATTTTTCAGGTCGCTCTTGTTTGGACCTCAAAAAAGCCATTGCTAGTAGATGGGACTCTCTACGGTCCTCTAACTTATTTAGGTTTGCAGCTTTGTGTAGGCCTAGCGTGGACCTATCATCTTCATTATGCATACATACTCGTAGCCCTCGATTTTGGGTGTGGTGGGTGTGGGTGTGGTGGGTGTGGTGGGTGTGGGTGTGGTGGGTGTTGGTGTGATGGGTTTGAGTATGGTGAGTGTGGATGTGGTGGTTGTGAGTGTGGTGGTTGTGAGTGTGGTGGGTGTGGGGGGTGTAGGTGAGGTGGGTGTGAGTGTGGTGGGTGTATGTATGGTGGGTGTGTGTCTGGTGGGTGTATATGTGGTGGGTGTGGATGTGGTGGGCGTTGGTGTGGTGGATGTGGATGTGGTGGGCGTGGGTGTGGTGGGTGTGGATGTGGGGGGTGTGGGTGTGATGGCTGTAGGTGTGGTGGATGTGTTGGGTGTGAGTGTGGTGGTAGGGAGTGTGGTGGGTGGGGGTGTAGTGTGTGTGGGTGTGGTGGGTTTTGGGTGTGGTGGGTCTGAGCGTGGTGGGTGGGTGTGGTGTGTGTACGTGTAATGTGACTATCCTAGACAAGACGCGTCAGTGTTACTCTGCGCGTGGTGGGTGTGAGTGTGGTGGGTGTGACAGTGATAAGGCTTGTAGACACCCACACACCAACACACCTCACCACACACTGGTCCCTCTCCTAGACAAGAGCCGTCAGTGTTACTGTGCGCGTGGCATGCCTCATGTTCAGGAGATACAGACCCTGCTCTGTGTTGTCATGGTGCTCCGGGACCTGGTGTTGTGACAGTGGGAAGTCGGTCATGGTGCAGACAGGAAGTAGACAACGCCCCCTGTGTGTGTGGTTGGTCGTCAGGGGAGACTGGAGACAGACTGGTGGATGTGAGGAGAGGGCCAGATAAACCTGGTAACATGCTGGCAGGGGAGGTGTGCACGCAAAGGGGCTACTTCCTGACTCTCACAACAACTAGAGACATACTTACTCGTTATACTGCCTACAACAGACAGAGATATCGTGAATAGATATACACCTTTCTCCACACTAAGGTATTCTGACCCAATATACCCCTTACATGACTACCAGAGACATCATGACCCATTATATTACATACAACAAATACAGACATACTTACCCATTATACTACCACCAACAGATACAGATGGGTGGGATTTTTAAAACCTGCTAAATTACCAAAAACAGGGTTATTTAAGGCTGATGTTGTATAAACGTATCTAATCAATGTAAAAGTGGCATTTTATGGTGCATCTTTTGATGGTCTTTCATTCCAATAAGGGTTTTGTATAGCTCTGAGGAATATTTCCTGCCGAAAATCAACAAAAACAGTGATTTTCTAGTGATTTTCACTCTTGAGCCGATTATATTTATCAACATGTTTAAAGCATATGTCATGAGAAGTGTTGACAATTTAGTTTTGAAAATTGGTAAAAGTTTGAAAAAATATTAAAATGGTCAAAGCTATCCAGGACCTTTAAATTTTCCAACAGAGAGACCTATAGAGCATGCTGCCTGACATCCCAATTCTGAGAGCATAATACTAATGAAATATACAATGAGAAAATTAATTTTCCTTTACTGTGAGATGTGGACCAAAATCCCTACTATGATACCTGAAAGTTTCAACACAATGGGACTGTCCATTCTGATATTAAGACATTCTGATTCCATGATGATATTTTTCCAAAAATCAGGGTGTTGGACAACATGCCTGTTACAAGATGTCTAGAAGAAATAATAATCATAATAGAATAACAAATACCCCTGTACATGTTAAGTATTCCTACCACTTATAGATACCAAGTTTACTTTTTTCCTCAATAAAAAAATGTACTTCTTGTGATTCAAAAACTGAAAACGTGTTGTCCGACACCCCGGGGTGTCGGACAACACGCTCTGATATAAATACTGACTTTGGGGTTGTTTCTTATCAGTAATTGAGTGATTTGCTTTGAAAAACGTAGCTTTCTATCATTTCATTAAGAATATAAAGGGTTATAGTGACTGATATTATTCTAGTCATTGTTCTGAGTAGTCTTAAAAACGTGTTGTCCGACACCCCGCGTGTTGTCCGACACCCCTGCCTGGACCAAACCCAAATACAGCTCAGAGCTTTTGTTTCAAATCTAATATATGACAACATGCAGTATCATACACAATTTCAAAAGGCTCTTAAATCTGAACTATTTGTCTGATTTTGTTGGAATAATGTTTTTCTGGAAGGTACGTTGTAGGAGACTAATATAAAATATAAAAAGAAGTAGTATTCTAAAATTATTTTTTGAGTGTCTGATCCCAGGAAGAAAGCGTAATTTAGCAGGTTTCAAAAATCCGACCCAGATATCATGAATGAATATACACCTTACTCCAGATTAAGACATCCTGACCCAACATACCCCTTACATGGCATCCACAGACATCCTGACCCATTATACTAACTACTAACTACAACAGATACAGAATGAAGGTTTAGTCTTTATTATCCACAAAATACAAAGTGCCCATAGAAAACACATAGGCAGCGTGTATGGACATACCCGGCGCATACAGATATGTTGTATGCTCCGGCTGGCGCATACGGAAAAATAGTGCGTATGGAAAAATAGTGCATAACTAAAACGAACTGATATCGACATGTAACCTTACTCCACACTATGATATCATGACCCAATATACCCCTTACATGACTCCCAGAGAGACCCTGACCCATTATACAAACTATAACAGATACAAATATCATAAATAAATATACACCTTACTCCAGACTAAGACATCCTGACCCAACATACCCCTTACATGGCTACCAGAGACATCCTGACCTATCATACTGCCCACACCACTGTGTTCAGGAGACAACCAGTATTTTCTTTTGTCATAATCTATAGATGATCGTGAGATGCATATGAGGATAAATTCCTTCTACGGCAAACCCCCAAAAAGTTCTTTAAAATAAGATACATCGATAACGGGACCTGCCACCTGGTGTTTTGTTTAGCGGCAGTTGGCAAGATGGTCACATCCATAACACAACAAGGGGTGAGATAAAGGGGTGAGATAAATCTTGACATCCCGAGTGGATTTGGCACGTAGTAATATCCTCGCATTCACTCGGATATTACTTAAATCCGAGAAGCATATAACTTTTTTTATCAAACTAGTTTAAATTATTGACCTTATCCAAACAGGTCGTGTGCCGATATTATATATCTTTAAGAATGCACTATTTTTTTTGTACGCACTACTTTTCCGTACTCATGCTTTATCACAACCCGGTGCATACACCATATCTGTACGTGCCGGGTATATTGATGCCCACTCCCTTTGTGTTTTCCATGGACATTTTGTATGAGGTGGATCATTAAAGGCTGTCTTGATGGTACACAGTCATATCCTCTTTCTGCGATACAGAATACATCCCAGTCACCTGTTTGTGTCCCACATGTGGGCGACCCCCCCCCCCCCCTCTCCCGCGACCCGCCCCTTACATCTCACATTCCATAATACAGCAATAGGTTCAGTCTTTATTATCCACCAAATACAAAGTGCCCATAGAAAACACATAGGGAATGTGTATGACTATACCCGAGTATACAGATATGTTGTATGCTCTGGACTACCCAAACCACATCATATGAGAAAAATAGTGCGAATTAAAAAGTAATGCATACGTAGATTAACTAATATTGGTACGCCACTTATCAGGAAAAGGCGAATATGAAATTATAGATAGAGATTGGTTTCAGACAAAAGCGGCTGTATACTACTTGGAGTTTGCTCTGCGCAATATCCTCGCAGGCAGGATATTACTACGCATCAACTACTCGGAGCATACAACCTCTTATATCTAAAACTTATGTCAATATTGAGGATGTATGGGGTTGCCTTACAAGCTGTACTGTTCCACTTCTTGTCTGTCATCCTCATCTCATACTTATGTGGTGGTCGCCGCCTCACTAGCAGGTTGGAAGACCCCTTTCCGGACCGCTAGTTCCCGGCTGGATTCCACCCTACAAACAATTACGTAGGTCGGTTTGGTTTTCGGTAGGTTTGCACAAAACTAGGAACACAAAACATAACTCACACATTTAATAAACGGGAATGTTTATTAACACTATTTCCCGGAAAGATTTGGAAGATCTTTCCCACAAGTACAGTACCTCAGCACGGCATGCCGGGTAACGCTGGAGAGGCTAATCTGAAAGACTTGCCTAACCACCAGGAAGGTTACGAGAACCCGCCTGCAAAGTGAGGGTCCAAGGGTCCGCTCTCAGGGAGAGATGCACGAGGACAGCCTGTCGACCTACTGTGAATGCTCAGTATATATACCCAGCGTTACGTAATCCCGGCCCCCGCCACACCACTCTCGTTTGCGGTGTTTCCCGGAATCATTGCATAGTAAGGATTGACCTTGTTAATATCGGTAAAATTATCGCATTCACTCTGTGAGTTCATGCGATACTTTTACCGATAGTAGCGCGGTACGATATGCCGTCCCAATAAGTTAACTAGTTTCCCTAAAATATTACAAAGTGTGATCCAGGATTTTGCTCTTGTGTAAAAACCTCACACACCGTAAAAAAGAAGAAAGAGGTAGCGGCATGTAAATGTACATCTCCGCCCATTCTTCATGTTCACCCACCCTTCTGTCTCCCGCCTGCCACACCCACCCTTCTGTCTCCCGCCTGCCACACCCACCCTTCTGTCTCCCGCCTGCCACACCCACCCTTCTGTGTCTCGCCTGCCACACCCTCCCGTCTGTTTCCCGCCTGCCACACCCACCCTTCTGTCTCCCGCCTGCCACACCCACCCTTCTGTGTCCCGCCTGCCACACCCACCCTTCTGTCTCCCGCCTGCCACACCCACCCTTCTGTCTCCCGCCTGCCACACCCACCCTTCTGTCTCCCGCCTGCCACACCCACCCTTCTGTTTCCCGCCTCCCACACCCACCCTTCTGTCTCCCGCCTGCCACACCCACCCTTCTGTTATCCGCCTGCCACACCCACCCTTCTGTCTCCCGCCTGCCACACCCACCCTTCTGTCTCCCGCCTGCCACACCCACCCTTCTGTTTCCCGCCTGCCACACCCATCCTTCTGTCTCCCGCCTGCCACACCCACCCTTCTGTGTCCCGCCTGCCACACCCATCCTTCTGTCTCCCGCCTGCCACACCCACCCTTCTGTCTCCCGCCTGCCACACCCACCCTTCTGTCTCCCGCCTGCCACACCCACCCTTCTGATTCCCGCCTGCCACACCCACCCTTCTGATTCCCGCCTGCCACACCCACCCTTCTGATTCCCGCCTGCCACACCCACCCTTCTGTTTCCCGCCTGCCACACCCACCCTTCTGTCTCCCCCTCTGCCACACCCACCCTTCTGTCTCCCGCCTGCCACACCCACCCTTCTGTCTCCCGCCTGCCACACCCACCCTTCTGATTCCCGCCTGCCACACCCACCCTTCTGTTTCCCGCCTGCCACACCCTCCCCTCTGTCTCCCGCCTGCCACACCCACCCTTCTGTCTCCCGCCTGCCACACCCTCCCCTCTGTCTCCCGCCTGCCACACCCACCCTTCTGTTTCCCGCCTGCCACACACCTGCACGGGACACCTCCTCCATCACAGCAGATTAAAAACACACACAAACACCTGCTAGACCAAACACCGTCACTCCCAAAACCTGCACGAGGTGAGTTTAGGTGCAGAGAGATCCTGGGGCTCGTTTAAAGGCATATCGGACAATTTGGCGTGAAAATTAAAACCCATGTCATTTTTCTGAAAATTAAATACAATGATCTCTACGTATTGTAGAACACATATCTGACTTAAAAATCGGGGGTCACTGTGCTAGATTTTGATTTAGAGATCAATATTATGATAATTTTATATAAGATTATATAGAAATTCTAAAAAGTTGTTTTTCACATAGTAAAACCCATGTCAAACTTTCACAGAATATAAAATATGTTTAGTACTACCTATTTAGGCATTACAAATCACAGGTCACCGTCCTTGTTTTTGAAAGAATTGAAGATAACCATATTTTTCAGTACATTTCCTATATAAATCAAGCATATGATAAAGGGTCTATTTTACCGATTGGGATAGGTTAAACTATACAAAACTCAAATGTTGCTCATTTGAGTTTGGATTATGCCACAAATCACCAATTTCAATGGATGATTGGGAACACTTTAAAATCACCAGGTGGCACCACCGTGAATTGTAGGATATGCCTTTAACCCTTCAAGAGCCACACATCATTCACCATGTACCCATACGACAGCAGGCACCAGAACCAAGGGTGGTGTTTGTATGAGTGGCTTTTTTTTAATTTAAAGGCGAGCATAGCTCTATTTATTGAACCGATAACAGTACATGTTGAATTGTCTGTGGCTTTTGCAGGAAATTTTGTTAAAAAATATTACAAATTTGAAATGTCCAATAAATCTGAATTCTTATCAGAACTTTCTGAAGTGTTGGGGAGTCCCTGGTAATGCATAGCCTGATATATCCTGTAATTTTCATAGTTCTGCAATAATTTTCCGAAAAGTTACAAAGGAACAAATACAGCATTTTTCTTCTATGCCCACGGATATGCCATTTAGCACTGTCCTGCCATGGCCAGGGGAATGCCATATGGCATTGCCCTACCAGAAAGGGTTTTTATATATTTTTTTTTAATTTGAAAACAAACTTTTTCTCCTTTTTTTCCTCTTTATTTTTTTAAAACAAACTTTTTATTTTTATTTTTTATTATTATTATTATTTTTTTTAAACATGTCCATAAGGTTGCCCATAGGTGTGTAATAAAATTGACCCCTAGATTATTAAACGAGCCCCTGGTAGGTCACCGAGACACTGTATAAACTGACCTCAGCTACCACTCGGCACTGTATAGATACCGAGTTACAAGACTACCCGCTATGACTAACACCCACACAGACTTTATCTCACCCCTGGTACAAGTGTATCCATAGGAATAACATTAGAAAAACATACTCAACGATCATCCCGGTAAAGTGACAGTACTACGCCATGGTCGTGGTGTAGTGAATTTGCTAAGTATATTCTGATTATTCTGAAGTTGTGATGTTAGTGAATTTGTTAAGTATATTCTGATTATTCTGAAGTTGTGATGTTGTTTAATGTCATAGAAAGGGGTAAGATAAATTCAGAACCGCACTTGAATTGTAAAATAGACAATACTCCACTCGTTTGGCTGTGTCATAATCGTCACACGGCTTCGCCTAAATGACGACTGCGGCCAATCCAAACTCTTGGAGTATTGTATATTTATATGATTCTCGATGCAGTTCTATATAATTATTACCCACCGAGTACGGAGTCTCCATGCTAAGCTTATGGAGCTTACAGATCGCTACAGAGTAGAAAACGCACCTCCGGAATCTCCTGGGAGAATATGGCTATTTCGGCCACCTAACGGGCGTTATAGGAACTAATTCATATAAACAAACACGGTGCTAGAGTCGAATTTCTAATAATATACTAGATCTTTTCCTGATAATTACACAAAAGGTGAGTAATAAATACAACATTACCATGATTTCGATCTGAGTGGCCGTATTCTCCTTGTAGTTGACACTACGTAATTCTCCTCGCTCAAATACGGCCACTCAGATCGAAATCATGGTAATATTGTCTATTTATCCTACCCCTAATAAAAAACGGCCATAGACTTAACATAGGCAAATTATATGTGGCAGGCCGTGACATAAAGTGTTGTTTATGCCACTAGAGTAATAACATTATTGACCAATCAGAGAGCAGGATGTCACCTACTATGAAAAAGGTTCTGTTGGTCGTTGAGTCAATATTTATCTTTTAGTAATACAAAAGCAGAGACGGGGTAGGATAAATACGAAACCGAACTCGAGTTAGACTTGTCAGTGTCTATGCCACTCTGGTCAGGTCTGTTCCTCACTACACTCGGCTACGCCTCGTGTAGTAATACACGACCTGCCCATCGTGGCATAAACATTGTCAAGTCTAACTCTCGTTCGGTTTCTACTAATTATTACCCACCGATGACGGAGTCTCCATAGGAAATGTATAGGGCACCTGGAAACAGCTACCCGGAGATTCTGGCATGTCAGAATCTCCAGCAGGAGATTCAGGAAAAATAGTCCTGTCCATAATAAATTTGATTCATCATGTGCTCCCCTACAAATCGATATAAAGCCATTAAAAATCGGATTGGGGGATAGGTAGTATCCCTATTTAAACGGCCTGCTCAGAATCGGGAACAGTCGGTGAAAGTGCGTACATCGAAATCTTAACTTCGATGAGAGTCGCTCATATCTGACATGGTGGTAATGCCCGCCGCGTAGGGAAAGGAAATAAAATTGGGTTGGTGAAGTGCGTACACCGACCGGATTGACGCAGATTGTTACAGACCCGACGGATTCGTCGGGCAAAGGTAGAATCGGGCAAAGGCGTCAGGTCGGTGTCTTATAGGCTTAGGGTGTGGGGAAGTAGTACCAACATAAACAATACGGAGCCCCACAAAATGTTAATCGTTAAAATCTAAAATACCATATTCGATGACTAAAGACAATGCCTCACTTTTTATTCTGAATAGTACCTCTGATGTTTTATATTTGATCCAAAAATCTCTGCCGTTATAGTCAGTCAATGGAAATAACATTATAGCAGAATCAGATTGGATGAGATTTTTGAGAAGAGAATTCACACAATAGAACAAATGGACCTGAGACTGGTGTACTTCACACCTTTGGTGTCCCTTCAATATAAAGTAGAAACAATGTTTACATATAATACAACCCCAGCGGTGAATTGATACCCATATACAGTCAGTGGTACCACCAAACAATCTCTGCAGTTTTCATCGGCCAATGGAAACGACATTATAGCAGTAAACATCCCATAAAGTGGGATTCACAAGATGGGACAAATGGACCTGAGACTGGTGTACTTCACACCTTTGCACCAGTTCGCTACTATTTCCAGCTGGGTACAAAGGTGTTCTACATTCTCATTGTAACGTGGCAGATTCAATTCACATGGGAAGACTTTACAGGTACATAGTCTCATCCCTACACCCCTACACAGGGTAAACAGGGTACACAGGGTACACAGTCACCGACTCCGGGTACTTCCCCTTGTGAATAAGTGTCATTTGAGACCACTGAGACTCACAGATTGGGGGAGAATGTATGAAATACATTTGTCTCACCAAAATCCCCCTCTAAATCTTAAACCAATTTGAAGTCAAAATCTCATGAGATTCTGTTCCTTGTTAGGGGTGATTGTCGCAGAAAAAGGTTGTCTCAGCAAAATGGAGCCCTGTAATTCACATGAGGAGATTGTGTATTGAATCTCAACAGGATATGTCTCAGACAAACGGCCTGCGAGGTATGTGAATCCCACCGTGTGAATCCCACTTAACAGGATACAGAATCTCAGCAGGATTTGTCTCAGACAAACGGCCTGTGAGGTACATGAATCTCAGTAGGATTTGTCTCAGACAAATGGCCTGTGAGGTACATGAATCCCACCATGTGAATCCTACTTAACAGGATACAGAATCTCAACAGGATTTGTCTCAGACAAATGGCTTGTGAGGTATTTGAATCCCACTGTGTGAATCCCACTTAACAGGATACAGAATCTCAGCATTATTTGTCTCAGACGAACACCCTGTAAGGTATGTGAATCCCACTTTGTGAATCCCACTTAACAGGATACAGAATCTCAGCAGGATTTGACTCAGACAACCACCCTGTGAGGTACATGAATCCCACCGTGTGAATCCCACTTAATAGGATACAGAATCTCAGCAGGATTTGTCTCAGACAAATGGCCTGTGAGGACACAGAATCTCAGCAGGATTTGTCTCAGACAAACACCCTGTGAGGTACATGAATCCCATCGTGTGAATCCGGCTTTAGCGGGATGTGTAGATTATACTGTAAGTGTTTGATGTACCATGGCTACCACTGACCGATTTTCTCACAGAAAATGTATGTGTTCCTTCAATATACAGTAGAAGCAATGTTTACATATAATGCACTCCAAGCGATAAATTTATACCCACGTTCAGTTGGTGGCACCACCAACATTTTCGGTAACTCAAGAAAATCTCTGCCATTTTTGTTTGTCAATGGAAGATTTTAGCAGTATCCGATTGGATAAGATTTTTGAACTGAGAAGATCCTTGTAGAATGTAAGTGTGGTTTACTGTCTTCTGTGTGTCAGACATTGCTTCAGGTGCTGGGTTTACTTTTAGCGGGATGTGACGGAGATAATACTGTAGGTGTTTCATACGTGGTCCGATGAGCTAAACAGAGACGCATATTTCTGCGTCTATCAGGGCTCAGTATCATAACCTTGTGTCCAGACCTACAGACCTTAAGGGGTCCGTCCCTCCTACTACAATTAAGTCTACAATTAACCCTTTGGCCGTGTCGGCGACAAACTGAAAAAATCCTGAAGGTGTCGCTGACAAACTCCTCAATTAGTCAGGTTTCGTCGCCGACGAACTCGCTCCGCGCCGAGGGGCTACGACACGCTACAACAAAAATATGTTAATCGTAGAGGGTCTACGAAATTCAAACATGTTTGAATTTCGTAGCCCGTCGTAGCCTGTCGGAAGGTTAATCATAGAGCACGGCGGGTTGTCGCCGCAATAATGCCTCCCACCTACTACCAAGGGCTACGATTAAGTCATTGGCTGACTATTTGGCACTGATCTAGAGTCGGGAACCACCGATAGATTTATTGGGCAACCAAGGTTAGCTTGGTGAATCAAAACCAGACTTGCCAACAATACCCACACGTTAATTTGTTCTAGATCATGTAATAAGGCAACCACAGACAGATTTTCTCCAAGGAATTCTGTGTGTACCATGAATATACAATGGAAACAATGTCTATAATCCACCCCAACCTATAAATTAATGCCCACATACAGTAGGTGGTATCACCTACAGACCTTAAGGGGTCCCTCCCACCTACTACGATTAAGTCTACGATTAACCCTTTGGCCGTATCAGCGACAAACTGAAAAAATCGTGGAGATGTTGCTGACAAACTCCTCAATTAGTCAGGTTTTGTCGCCGACGAACTCGCTCCGCGCCAAAGGGCTACGAAGCGCTACAACAAAAAAAACGTAAATCGTAGAGGGTCTACGAAATTCAAACATGTTTGAATTTCGTAGCCCGTCGGAAGGTTAATCGTAGAGCACGGCGGGTTGTCGCCGCAATAATGCCTCCCACCTACTATGACGGGCTACGATTAAGTCTGCGATATCACCGCATGTCGCCGACGGCGTGGGCAACACACGGTGCTATTGGGTACTTAATCGTAGACCGCCGTAGCCCATCGTAGTAGGTGGGAGGGACTCCTTAGAGTAACTAAAAAAATCTCTGACGTTTTCGTTGTTCAATGGAAACAAGGATATAGCAGGATTGGATAAGATTTTTGAACTGAGAAGATCCTTGTAGAATCTAAGTGCGGTTTACTGTCTTCTGTGTGGCAGACATTGATTCAGGTGCTGCGTTTACTTTTAGCGGGATGTGTAGAAGATGATACTGTGAGTGTTTGATACTCACCCGATGAACTGCGTATTTCTGTGTCAGTCAGGGTTCAGTATTAATAATAAAGTGACCTCTATGTCTCCAGTCAGCTTTACTCCGGGCATTAGTCACTTCTGTAGGATCAGTTCAGCCTCACACATGATTCATGAACATCTCTCAGGATGATAAGCAGCTTTAGTCTACACTCTGTGATCTTTTTACGCATATTAATGGAGATTTGTGGGCATATGGCGCTGACCGCCGCTGACACGGGGCACTGTCAGAGGATCCATGGTCAGCAAAGTAGCGGGAAAATCTCTGTCACACCTATAACCTCGTTTCCATTGACCGATGAAAACAGCGGAGATTTTTTAGTTACCCTTAAAGGCATATCCTATCTTTATTCTAGCCCCCACCCCACCCGCGGAGAGAGAAGAAACAAGTGTGTTGGGTCAATACAATTTATTAAGTGTAATTGATAAATTTTATACATAAAATAGATAGGGTAAATTACTAAAATAGGTGGTAAAGGATAAAATTGTTTGTTGATGAGATATGATGATATAAATAGATAAAAATTGGGTGAGGTGGAATGAACAATTTAAGAAATAGGTGTGGGTGGGTGGGTAATAAATATTTGAATGATGAATGTGTGTGTAATGGCGTGTGGATTGGAGAAGAAGGAAGTAGGTGGGGTTTATGGGTATTTGTAGTGAGTATAGTGTGTGAGAGAGCGGGTAGGTGGTATGTGTAAGTTAGTACTATAGAGTTCGCCAGGTGGGGTGGGGGAGCAATGAACCGCCCTGGCACCTACGTGCCATGCCAACTCAATTCACGGTGGCACCACCTGATCATTTCTCTGATATTCCCTTTCATGTATTGAAATTGATGATTTATGGCATATTCCAAACTCAAAAGAGCAAAATTTTATTTTTGTCTAATTTGATCTAATCCAACAGGCAAAATAGGCCCTTTTTCATTTGCTTGATTTACATAGGAAATGTACTGAAAAATATGGTTTTCTTCAGTTCTTTTAAAAACAAGGATGGTGATCTATTGTTTTTAAAACCTAAATTGGTAGTTCTATACATATACTATATTCTGTGAAAGTTTGAGGAAAATGACATGGGTTTTGCAATATGAAAAACAACTTTTTAGAATCTCTATATATTCTGATATAAAATAAACATTATATTGATCTCTAAATCAAAATCTAGCATGGTGACCCCCGATTTTTAAGTCAGCTATGTGCCCTACAATACTTAGAGATCACCATATTCTATTTTCAGAAAAATGACACGGGTTTTGATTTTCAAGCCAAATTGTCCTGTTTCCTCTGGCCAACGAAAATGGCACCGATTATTTCCCCTGAAATTCTGTTGGTGGTGCCACTGACTGTACATTGGCATCAATTTATCGGTGAGGGGGTATTGCATGCACTGTTCATACTTTATTATCCATCGTATACAAAGTCCCCATTGAAAATGTATGGGGACTCAGTAAACCACGACCCATTGTTATAAAACCGGTCAGATACCATAACTGTGGTATACGGAATCTAACCTGTGGTATACGGCCTCAAAACCATGGTATACGGGAAAAATAGTCCCTTTTGCTATAGAGCAAAGAAATAGTTCCTGTTGTTATACCCGTCAATATGGCAATTAATGGGTTTAATTTATTCGAAAAGATGGATAATAAATACAACAAACGATGGTTTTGTGGACAGGCGGCTCTGTAAACCACTCGCGGATGACCTCGTAATACATTCGCTGGCGCTCGTATATTACTACGCGTCAACCTCTCGTGGTTTACGGCCGCCTGTCCACAAAACCATCGATTATTGTCTATGTATTTTCTGGGTACAAACAGATTCAATTGTCATTACTATATGATTTATGCAAAATTAATCCGTGGACATTCTCCGATTTTCTGTAAGACACCTTTGACAAGAACTGCTACAGCAATGAATAGTCCCTACTATCTTGGAGCGCGACTTTGGAATAGCCTCGATAAAGAAGTACAGTTGTGTGATTCGCTGAAGACCTTTAAGACTCTGACTGGAAAAAGTTTAAATTGACTATGTCGTGGTGAAGTATAAATATGTGTTAAAGAGCTTGATAATCATCATTACCTTATACATACTAATTCCTGTAAAACATCTGTATTTCATCAATAACTTTATCTTCTACTACTTTTTGCTGCATGGAAATTGTATTACTTTTGATCCTTATACCAATATATGCCAGAAATTGTCACTGAAAAATAATGTATATGACAATAACAATAAACTAATAAAAAAAATTGTTTTAAATTAATAGTCTGGTGTCAGTGTACCCACAAATCTATCTGTGATTCCCGACTGCAGATCGGTGCAGAATGGTCGGCCAGTGGAATAACTTCGTTTCCATCACTGCACGAAAGCCACTATTTTATTCATATATACGCCATCGCGGAAGTGCATGTATTGGCTGAATATTGACTTGTTTTCATATATATGTATATATATATATATATATATACGCCCAGGCCTTATATACAGACGCGTCTTGGCTGTGTTTCACACCCGGCGTATATGAGAGGAAATGTCCTCTCCACCCACCGCTTCCCGCCCGTTTGTGTTGGTAGAAGTGTCCTCAGTGGGAAGCCCTTCCCCGGCCCCCCTCCGCCACCTCCCCCCGCCCGCTCTCAGTGCAGCCCTCTTCACTGGATACTTTTATATACGCCTACAGATGAGGTGTATACACACGGGGAATTGGACGACCTTGTATATGCAAAATACCTATTCATATACGCCGGGCGCATCCATATGTAAAATAATGATGTTGGTGCAGTGCATTGGCCGTCGAAAACGGCAGACTGCATGAGGGCATCGGATTGTGGGTGGGGTGTTTTGTATGCACTGTTTCTACTGTATTTTCCAGGTAGACACAGATTTTGTCACAGAAAATTTGTCTTAGGTGGCCTTGTTACATAATCTATGCTGATTTAATCTGTGATCATTCATTTCCTTTCAATGATTTTTGGTTGGTATACCATAAAATCTATCGGTGGTTCCCGACTGTAGATCAGTGCCGAATAATCAGTGACATACCCTTCATCATGGTCTAGGCCTGGCGTCCACCTACTACGATATGGCTCCGATATGGTCTACGATGCACCTTCCGATACAAAATCAAAATCGCGTCGGAAGGTCACCTAATATCGGGACAGTTGACCACGTCTCTGCGATTAGACACCGATAAAACCCCATACAATGCGTGGTGGATTGGCATGTCTAGACATATGTCTACGATTTTGCACCTTCCCGATATGTCTCCGATATTTGCTTTTTGTATCGGTGCC
Organism: Alentia gelatinosa; assembly: GCA_950022655.1. Taxonomy (NCBI): domain Eukaryota; kingdom Metazoa; phylum Annelida; class Polychaeta; order Phyllodocida; family Polynoidae; genus Alentia; species Alentia gelatinosa. The sequence continues at coordinate 136,994,162 of OX465580.1, read as the reverse complement.
ATATCGGTAGGTCTAAATTTCTATCGTGGTAGGTGGACGCCAGGCCTTACCATCCACGTCCCCCACAATTGCTATCATTGAAATGCAGGGTATGACGTTTTCCGATATCTTAATCAGATTCTTTATTGCGTAGCTGTTAATTCAATGATTACACTCTGAAGATTTATATGCCTTCAAAGATGTATAAACCTGTCACATATTTCACACAGGCTAAGTGGTTACTACCTCGGTCCATACGGTTCCATTTAAACATGTATAAACTTCTATCTCACCCCTGGTATTTTTGTCCCATAGACTTAACATTAGGAACTCATTCTCCCTGCCCTTGCTAGTATTGCAGTCTGTTCCTCATGGTTTATATCTTGTGTGTCATCCATTCTTTTAGTGTGTACAGGGGTGAGATAAATACAGAAATCAACTCGTTTTGGTCAAAGAAGTCATTCTCCAACTTGTTTGAATGCTGCACGTTTACTCTGCTTTTGTCTTATTCATATCACTACGCATCAAACTTGTAGAGAATAATGACTTTAATCAAAACTTGTTGGTTTCTTCTTTCGTCCTCATTTCACACAGGGAAATTGGTTATAAGTTTGTATGAAACCTGTCCTCATTTGACTTTTTTTTTTCTATTCTTTAAATTTTTTTATCTATACTGGATGTTCCTCTAGGGTGTAATCACCATGCTTTCAGTGGGCTCCAGGAGGGTGGTTGTGGCCCCTAAGATTCGAGGTCAACTCTCGACTGCAGAGCCGTCCCAAGGCGCGAGAAAATATTATGTAAGGAGGTCAGGGTGAAGGTTGGGGTTTGCTGCGAATGCAGTCATTGGCTACTCGGTCTACTCTATTCCTTATATGGAATTAAGGTAATGGGACAACTCCATGGTGATAGTGGCCATTGCAGATTTCTGTACATCGTTTTTGTAGATAACAATGAACAGTGACCCATACGAATTAGTGGGTTCAAAAATAGGTATCAAGTAGTAGATATAGTGGTAATGCGAGTTGAGTTACTTAGGATGGTACATACAATGAGATTTATGAGGTGCTATTGATATACATGTTGGAGGTTGGCAGCATGGGAACAACCATTTGCATTACAGTTTTACTTTCTAGTTATCAATGTTTTGTTGGGCAACGAGGCTTCGTTTTGTGAAGGCTTTGAAGTCATTAGTTACTATCTCAGTCTATGTGATTTCATGTAAACCTCTCCTCATTTGACATATGGTATTTAGTTATATACGGTCCAGACAGTTTCATTTAAATCCATCTAAACCTGTCCTCATCTTTTTAATTATTATTTTTATTCAGTATAAAGACGTACAAATTCACCCTAACTTGAGCGTTCTTCCATCGTAGTCAATAGGACAAACAGGTAAGTATAGACAGGACATACAGGACAAAACAAAGGGCTGCTTGGCTTATTCGATGATTGCAAGATGTTATCAGTTTATAAGGTCAGGTTTTCCTAGGATGAGGTTTTTCAGATGCACCTTAAAATACGAAGGATCATTTGTTTGCTGAATTTCTTTAGGGATGTTGTCCCATAAAGGGATACTTAAGTAAAGAGGGGACTTTCTATATTTTTCAGTCCTTGGGGCGTCAACCTTTAGTACTAATTTGTGTTGTCTTCTAGTTATGGCATTTCTTCGGTCCCTATGTGCTGGGTCATCTTACCACAATCATCAGTTAGTGGACCAATCTTCTATATTTCAGCGGTCTTATTCTGCAATTTTGAAAAAAAATCATTTATTGAGGTTTCTCTTACATGCCGTGTGCCTATTGCCGCTCGCATGCAGTGATGAAATGATACGTCAAGGGAGTATACAATTCACATATGGTAATTAGTTGTATACGGTCCAGACAATTTCATTTAAATCCGTATTAAACCTGTATTCATTTGACATATGGTAATTGGTTACTATCTCTGTCTATGGTTTCATATAAACTTGTATTCATTTTGCATATGGTAATTGGTTACTATCTCTGTCTATATGGTTTCATATAAACCTGTATTCATTTGACATATGGTAATTGTTACTATCTCTGTCTATATGGTTTCATATAAACCTGTATTCATTTGACATATGGTAATTGGTTACTATCTCTGTCTATATGGTTTCATATAAACCTGTATTCATTCGACATATGGTAATTGGTTATTATCTCGGTCTATATGGTTTCATATAAACCTGTATTCATTTGACATATGGTAATTGGTTACTACCTCTGTCTATATGATTTCATATAAACCTGTATTCATTTGACATATGGTAATTGGTTATTATCTCGGTCTATATGGTTTCATCTAAACCTGTATTCATTTGACATATGGTAATTGGTTATTATCTCGGTCTATATGGTTTCATTTAAACCTGTATTCATTTGACATATGGTAATTGGTTATTATCTCGGTCTATATGGTTTCATCTAAACCTGTATTCATTTGACATATGGTAATTGGTTATTATCTCGGTCTATATGGTTTCATCTAAACCTGTATTCATTTGACATATGGTAATTGGTTATTATCTCGGTCTATATGGTTTCATATAAACCTGTTTTCATTTGACATATGGTAATTGGTTACTATCTCAGTCTATATGGTTTCATATAAACCTATCCACATTTGACATATGGTAATTAATCATATACGGCCAGACAGTTTCTGTGGCGGAGAATAATGGCGTGGTGCTATCAGACACAATACTCCCGACTCCACCTGTCTTCTCCAGTAACCAGCAATCACTGAGATCTCATTAACCCAGGAGCAGCTCACCTGACGTGACAGGACGCGACCTGCCGTGACCTGCCGTGATCTGCCGTGACCTGCCGTGACCTGCCGTGACCTGACCTTCTTGATCTTATACAATGGTCATCAATGGTACTGCATATTTTTTTTTTTTTTTTATTATTTTTTTTTTTGGTACAATAAGCAGTACATACAGGCCTCTGCTGCGCAGGTATTCTGGCCAGTTATATTTGAACAGACTACATTCAGGATACAGTAACAAGTCTCGTGCTACATATGTACAACAAGGTAAGTATTATTTACATGGTGATAGGATGAGATGAGTTTGGATGGCCTTTGTACCATATATCAATATTATCATTATTATTATTATTATTACGACTACTACTATTATCAATATTATCATCATTATCATTATTATTATCATTCTTATCATTTTATTATTGGTACTAATATTATTATTATTATTATTATCATTATCATCAATATCATTATCCGTGTCGATAGGGAGTCATAGAACTACATGATGAATTGATAGTTACGATGTTGTCTCACATTTAACTATAACTATAAAATGAACTTGGGGCGATACTGCATATTTTTTGTATCAAATTATTATCATTATTTTTATGAGTATCATCTTATTGGATTACTGTAAACAGTCATGGAAAAACATGAAAGATGGATATAAATTTGTGTTGTTATCTCCTGTTTTATTACAGCTATGAGATGAAGTCGCGGGGATACTGCATATTATAATAATGATTATAATAATTATTATTATTATTATTATTATTACTGTCACTGCACAAACATCATTATTTTACATATGGATGCGCCCAGCGTATATAAGTAGGTATTTTGCGAGAACAGGGTTGTCCAATTCCCTGTGTGTATATACACCTCAACTGTAGGCGTATATAAGCATCCAGTGGAGAGGGTTTTACTGAGAGCGGGCGGGGGGAGGTTGGGGAGGGCTTCCTACTGAAGACACCTGTACTTCTACCAACACAAACGGGTGGGAGGCGGTGGGGGGAGAGGATATTTCCTCTCATATACGCCGGGTGTGAAATACAGCCAAGACGCGTCCGTATATAAAGCCTGGGCGTATATAAATACATTTATATATGAAAACAAGTCAATATTCAGCTAATACATGCACTTCCGCGATGGCGTATATATAAATATGAATAAACTGGTGGTTTTCGTGCAGTGTGTTATTATTGCAAGTGTCATCTAAGTAGATTAAAGTAGAGAGTTACTGTGCACCACGATAGATGAGTTCTTGTCTTGTTATCCCCGGTATGATTTTATCTGACACTCAGCAAGAAGTGACATTAGATCAGACCTTCCTATTAGCGAGATGGGCCTAAAGAGATGAGTCGTATTCACACAGTATTTCAATCATCTAGAAGTGATAAAGAGGTATGGTCTATTAGGAGATAAATGCTTCTTCGTAAATTGGCATTATTAGCTATACGAAGTTAACCAAGGAGTGCCATTTACACAATTGATGATAGATGATAGTTAAATATTCAGCTCAAAGTACATCTAATGTTTTTAGAATAAAGTATTAATTGTTTCCTCTTGTATTTCTCCACAAAGCTGTTCAGAAGATCCCTGCGCTGTTACTAGATTTAGATGTTCCATTGTTTTATGACAGTTTATCATTACATGAATGGGACTCGGGGTTTAATGCTCGTACTTTATTACCACTCTAATGACCTTTCTTACGCTCCTGGAATTTATGTGCTTATCAAGAACTCCAAATGGAACGGCAGGATAATTGCCCATTCACAGATTAGAAAGAAGGCAGCTTGTAATAATGTATTTAACCCTTTAAGGACACATGATGCCTGGAGGCATCATTGTTCCAATATTTACAAAATTGTTTCAGCAAAAAGATAATAGAGCAATATTCATGAAATCTTCATAGAATATAGATATGATTTCTTATTTAGTATTTATATTCAAAAGAAACAAATCATTTATGATCATATATCCTATTGTACGATTACAATCTTGAATTTTGAGTTTTAACTATCAAGTGCACATCCTCTAGCAGGGCAAACTGACACCAGCACCCGTCCTTATAAATGGGAGTAGCTCGGCCACAGGCACCCGTCCTTAAAGGGTTATGGTTTCAGTGTCCGCGAAGAAAGGACTGATATTATATTTCGCTATGTGTGTGTGTCGCTATGTGTCTGTGTGTCTCTGTCTGCGTGTTGGTGTATATGTGTTTCTCTGTGTGTCTCTATGTCTGTATGTGCCTGTGTGTGTCTGTATGTATCTCTGTCTTTATCCTACCCCTAATATAAAATCCCATAGGCTTAACATTGAGATTCCGTATGCCACGGTGACTGGCATACGGACGTTTGTATGCTACTAGGGGCATACAGCATTTTGATGATTTTCATTCATGATTTTGATATAAAAATATTGTAGAGAAGGGTAGGATAAATACGATAGTATGTGTCTGTGTCTGTGTGTGTCTGTATGTATCTCTGTCTGTATGTCTGTGTGTGACTGTGTATGTGTGTCTCTATGTCTGTAGATATGTGTGTATGTGTTTTGGTGTGCCTGTGTGTGTGTGTGATTTGTATTTAGGCATACAATGCTGTACTACCTTGGTGTACTGGCAACAGTTTATTTCATATATCAAGAATGTTGAATAGAAATTTGAGATATCAAGATATAAATCAAGAGAAATTGATACTGAATATGCATACATGTGAAATGAATAATTTAAGAATAAAGAAAATTTGTTCAATAAATGCAATGAATAAATTAACTGAATATATTTATAAGGTAATACTTAGAATTAGAGAAATAAAGAATAATTGATAATAAAAAAATAAGTAAGATGATGATAATAAAAAGATAAAAATAAATATATATATTTTGAAAATAAAAGATATAGATATTTAAAAAATAATAATAATAAATTGAATTAAGAATTGAATAAAACAATAATTTGAAAAATAGGTACATCAAACCAGATGTGAATGAGTCGTTTGTAAATTTATGTGGAGGATTTTAATTTTTATATTTTATTAAATTTATTTCATTTGATTAAGTCTATCTTTATTTTAGGGTGAGAATTTTCATTTGAATTTAATCTAATTTATTTGATCTAGTATGATTTATTTGATTTAGTTACCCATTATTACTTTATTTTAGCCGATTAGATACCAAAATATCCTTGAGATTTCTATTCCTTTTGTATGCAGCAACCAAATCATTGCGGAAATGTTTTGGAAATGTCTCTTGCAATGTTTGGTATTTTTGTCTAACCAATGAACTGATTTTGATGGCAGTAGCACTATATGGGATAGAGAATACCACAGTTTGTTTTGGGGACAATTTAATGTTCATGCCCTTAGGCTGCATTGTTTCTAGTAGCTGCATCCACTTATATTCAATATCTCTTCTTTTTATCTTGTTTTTCTCGGCTGAGCCTTGGTCAAGAATTTGATGCATTAGATAGATTACCATGTCCTATTCTACAGTATGATAGAAGTCATTGAAGTGTTCTGGCACTAGTTTGTTTAGATTTTGCCGAATGTCTGAGAGGTGGCCAGTGAGTCTTACCCTAATGCCCCAGTCACACTGGTGTAAAAAACGGCGTTTCTTCTACGTATTTGAATTGGTGGGGACCACGTATTAGCTACGGATTTGGAACGGATTTGGAACATATTGTTGGCTTTGCTTTAACGTTTAAGTATGCTTCTCAACGTTCATCAACGCTTCTTTACGCTTTTGTACGTATTGTGGCGTTTTTCGGCGCATTCCGACTTTCATTTACGCATCTCTGCGTTTTCCCGCGCATCGCCGCGCATTTGTAGATTTCAAAATGCGTAGAAGAACGTAGAGGTGCGTACACGGGAAAACGGCGTTTTTTACGCCAGTGTGACTGGGGCATTAGAGTTTTTTAAGTTTCCCCTACATAGTATGTGTGTGTCTTTGTCTGTGTGTGTGTCTTTGTCTCTATATCTCTGTCTGTATATATATATGTTTATCTGTGTGTGTGTCTTGGTGTTCCTGTGTGTGTTTGTATGTTTCCCTCTCGGGGTGTGGGGTGACTGAGTATGCCTGCATGTGTTTTTATTTGTATGGAGGCTAACATGGAGTACTGAGGTAAAGATTAAAGATATTTCAAATGCGATTGAACGCTCACCTGTATTTGTATCAAAAGGAGAATGCTGCTGCTGCTGCTGCTGCTGCTGGGGTTGGACTGATTGTGAGTAAATGTGTCAGTTATAAATAGAAGTACACGCCCTGATGGATGGAGAGGTGCAGTGTACGCCTCAGAATGCAGGTTAACTGGATGCCTTCCATGTGCTGGGTTAACTTAAAATGATACACCTCAGGTGAGGGTTGTCAAACAAGTGCACACATATTAAAGGTCGCAATCCAGGCCCAAAAGGTTGTGCCATGCAAATTTAACTTGGAATCAATTTAGTAAGTTACTTGGATAAATCTTCGACCATTTTTTAACATATATTGAAAGGTTGGTGGACGTGCAATACTGCAAAATGAGAATCTGAGTGAAAAAAAGTTTTTTTAATTAAATATATTGAAAGGTTGTTCGTTGGCTGTGTGAAAATCCTACTAAGATGTATTTATCATATTTCCCGATCTAAATCTGAACAGAGAACAGTAAAGGAAAGGGTACACTGCAGTAGACAGTTTACTGAATGTTATTCTTGAATGCCTTTGAGAGTAGGAAGGATGTGGGTATTTCTCATGTATTTATCATTTTTCCCGATATAAATTCTTACGGGGAACATCCCTGTGTGGGAAAGTGTGAACTACAGTACAGTTTCCAGAATGTGCCATTGAATGCCTTTGAGAGTAGGGAAGACATGGGTATTTCTTATATTGAATTCAGTCGTGAATGAAATAATGTCTTCTATCTGTGCACTGTGCTAATAAAAAAAAGACTACGCGGAAAGAGAAGATATTTCCACAATTCACTTCATATTGAAAGCGGAGAAGCATTCCTGGTGAAGGTAAAGTTATCTGTTATCTGTCATAGATTGTTGTAGATTGTCGTAGATTGTCGTAGGAAGCCCGTAATGCGGCCTGCTATCTACTGTAACGCGGTCTTTGATTGCCTCTCATCGTCACGTGACTTAAAACCTCGCGGAATCTCGGGACGCGCGAGAAGAGACGCCGGGTTTGCACTAACCGATTGAAGAAGAAACCAACAAGTTTTGGTCAAAGTCGTTGTTCTCCATGAGTTTGATGCGGAGTGATATGAACGAGGTGACAGCTGAGTGAATATCGCGTAGCATTCAAACGAGTTGGAGAATGATGACTTTGACCGATACGAGTTGCTTTCTGTATTTATCTCACCCCTGTACACACCTTAAGAATGGATGATACACAGGATACCGACCATTGAGGATGGACTGCAATACTTAAACGGGTATGGAGAATGAGTTTCTAATGTTAAGCCTATGGACATTTATTACAGGGGTGAGATAATATCTGATACTCGATACAGTTTACAATATGCAGGTTTTAGTCACGATTATCTGATAATCAATATTACAGTTTACAGTATGCGGGTTTTACTGACGATTATCTAACTACTCAATACGGTTTACTGTGTGTGGGTTTTAGTCACGATTATTTTAATACTCGATACAGTTTACCATGTGCAGGTTTTAGTCACGATTATCTGCTACTCAATATTACAGTTTACCATATGCAGGTTTTAGTCACGATTATCTGATACTCAATATTACAGTTTACCATATGCAGGTTTTAGTCACGATTATCTGCTACTCAATATTACAGTTTACCATATGCAGGTTTTAGTCACGATTATCTGATACTCAATATTACAGTTTACCATATGCAGGTTTTAGTCACGATTATCTGATACTCAATATTACAGTTTACAATATGCAGGTTTTAGTCACGATTATCTGATACTCAATATTACAGTTTACAATATGCAGGTTTTAGTCACGATTATCTGATACTCAGTATTACAGTTTACAATATGCAGGTTTTACTGACGATTATCTGATACTCAATATTACAGTTTACAATATGCGGGTTTAACTGACGATTATCTGGATACTCAATACAGTTTACAATATGCAGGTTTTAGTGATAATTTCTGTTTGTCACTCAGCAAACGGTACGTTTTGTTCATAAATGTAGGCTGCAAGACGGGGTGAGCATAAAGACAGATCCTACAACTCACAGTGGTGCCACCTAGTGGCCTTAGATATTCTATATTTTTCTTACATTGCAGTATATATTAAAATTTTAACTTTTACATTGTATATGTAATCAATGAAATAAGAAACATCCATACTTTTTGAGTTTACATTTCCGACGTATTACCGTGTTATTATAGCTCGCCTTCGTTCAACACCACACTTTTTCCATTTTCCATCTTTTTCGTTCAACAAATATACATCAAGATAGTACAGGGTCATCCGCGTCATAGTATTTATCCACAGTTCTTAACCTATATAACATTTCATAGCTATGATATAACCATCACAGCATGCTTGATGGCCTTTAGATATTACAATTATAGCAGTCTATATCGATTCTTTGTACCTTATTGCTTTAATGATCTTATTCTTTTCTATTGGTTTGGATTTTTCCTTTATATTGCGGATATTGTGGAAAGATCCTCCATGGAAAGAATTGTCGTTCTTTCTGTTTCCATTAGATCTTATTTTCTCTTTTTATTGCCAGATACATAAAAGATCATGTTTATCCAGTTGTCAAATCAACAGATAAAATATCCTATTTTACATTTGCTTTATCTATTTAGAAGGTATTCTGACAAATATTGGCTTCGTCAATTCTATATATTTTTTTTACTTATAACCTTTAGTACTGAAAGGTATATCGCTCGATATTTCCTCTATCTTATGTTTGAAGTGGATGACATGAGTTTTACCATATGAAAATCATTTTAGAACAGTTAGTGTTTATCATAATCAATCTCTGGATGAACAACTCCCACGGTGAAGTTGATTTTTAAAATTGTGATATGCCTTTAAAGACAAATGCGGCTAGGTTTCACAATGCCCTTTATATCCATACTCAGAACTGAATTTTAAACAGGTGCTGCCATCTGATTCCATGAAAATATTGCATTTTCCACAGACACCAATACTTAAGAACTTAGCTTCTTCAGATGGCCTTCCAATAAAAATTAGCATGGTGACATAGTGTTTTTTCAGCATTTCTCATTTGTACATGTTCCCAACTATCATAATCCAGAATTATTTGAAGATAGCAATAGAACAGCAGTGTCATTTAACAACAATGTCAAAATATTGCATTTTCCCGGACACCAATAATTAAGCACTTACTTGTCTTTTCAGATGGCCTTCACATAGTAGTAAGCATAGTGATATGCCTTTTTAATTGCATTTTCTATTTGCTGATATATGAAACTTATATTTTCCAGAGTTATTTGCAAATATCAATAGAACCTAGAAATCACCAAAGTACCAGCATTTGTCTTTAAGGGTGAGAAGTCGTCAATCGCGTTCGATTTACCCTGTCGTCCGTAGGTAGAGAAATCCTTGTCATTGGAGAGAAGCCCAGGACAAAATAGGCCTGTAGGAGAGTTTGGAGGAGACTTGAACGAGGTCTCGTAACCAGTCTCTTCCTATTGGCTAGATTCACGTGTTTACTGGTCTCCTATTGGTTGCTAATTCTCAATCTGAGACCTCCAGCTTCTATTAAAATCATAATAAATATATTTCCGATAGTTCAAATGAATTAAAACGCTTTTAATTTGTTATTTTTAATCACCCACGATACCCCTAGAGGTCTCGCCCGCCAGGAGAGTTGCAGGACACTTTTCAGGAAGTTTCCCCGCCCGAGGATAAAAAATAAAACGCGAATGGACGAGAGGTCGTACATCGTGAGGTACAACTCTCCTTCCCGAGGATACATTGAATTATCAAACCCAAACCCTCGCACGACCTCTCCTTGGGCATTTCAAGTCTCCTCGGGCAGAAAATAAAACGACCCCCAGGTCTCAGATGAACGACTTCCGTCTCCGCGCGACTATTTTCAAAGCTTTATCTCTGTTTTCAGCGTTTTGAGACTGCATTAGGTTTGCTTAAAGTGGAAACTCTTTCACAAGCTCTTCAGGAAGGTGTTGGTAATTTATGAAATATAGAGATTTAGTAACGTAGACGACGTAATGCTTTCAGAGAGAAAGAGAGAGGGAGAGAGAGAGGGAGAGATGGGTAAAGGGGAGACAGAGAGGGAGAGAGAGAGGAAGAGCAAGAGCAAGAGAGAAGAGAGAGGGAGGGAGAGGGAGAGGGGGAGAGAGAGAGAGATGGGTAGAGGGGAGACAGAAAGACAGAGAGGGGGAGAGAGAGGAAGAGAAAGAGCAAGAGAGAAGAGAGAGGGAGAGAGAGGGAGAGGGGGAGAGAGGGAGAGAGAGAGGAAGAGAAAGAGCAAGAGAGAAGAGAGAGGAGAGGGAGAGAGAGGGAGAGAGAGAGGGAGAGATGGGTAGAGGGGGAGACAGAGAGACAGAGAGGGAGAGAGAGGAAGAGAAAGAGCAAGAGAGAAGAGAGAGGGAGGGAGAGGGAGAGGGAGAGAGAGAGAGAGAGAGAGGGAGAGAGAGAGACACAGAGAGTGGGAGAGAGAAGGGGAGAGAGAAGGAGAGAAAGAAGGAGAGAGCGAAAAGTCAGGGAGAGAAGCATAGAGAGAGAGAAGGAGAGAAAAGGGGAGAGAGGAAGAGAGAGAGAGAGGGAGAGAGATCTATTGTGATTCTGTTCCTTTCTAGGGATAAAGGTCGCCAACAATTGCAGGGGGAAAACATGTCTCAAGGAAATGGAACCTTACAATTTAGATGAAGAGATTGTGCTCGAGTATAGAATCTCAGCAGGAGTTGTCTCAGACAAACGCCCTGTGAGGTACAGGAATCCCATCGTGTGAATCCCAATTCACTAACGCGGCGATTGAGCATTTACCCTGACAGCACTTCAAAGACTGATTGTTGTTTTACCCGTCTGGGACAGAGGATGTGTACAGCACAACATTAGCACAGTGTTCTCAGAATATCGAAATAGCTTATGACCAGTGTATGTTGAAGGGTCAATCCCTACCTACCTCCCTAAAGTGACCACTGCTCACCCTACCAATTGTCCACCCTACCCACTGCCCACCCTACCCACTGCCCACTCAACCCACTGCCCAGCCTGGCCACTGCCTACCTTACTCACTACCCACCCTACCCCAGTGCCCACTCAGCCCACCGCCCACATAACACACTGCCCACTCAACCCACTGCCGACCCTACCAACTGCCCACCACACCCACTGCCCACCCTACCACTGCCTGGCCACTGCCTACCTTACTCAATACTCACCCTACTCACTGCCCAATCTGTCCACTGCCCACATAACTTTCTGCCCAATCTGTCCACTGCCCACATAACTTACTGCCGAATCTGTCCACTGCCCACATAACTCACTGCCCAATCTGTCCACTGCCCATATAACTTACTGCCTAATCTGTCCACTGCCCATATAACTTACTGCCTAATCTGTCCACTGCCCACATAACTTACTGCCCAATCTGTCCACTGCCCACATAACTTTCTGCCCAATCTGTCCACTGCCCACATAACTCACTGCCCAATCTGTCCACTGCCCATATAACTTACTGCCTAATCTGTCCACTGCCCATATAACTTACTGCCTAATCTGTCCACTGCCCACATAACTTACTGCCTAATCTGTCCACTGCCCACATAACTTACTGCCTAATCTGTCCACTGCCCACATAACTTACTGCCTAATCTGTCCACTGCCCACATAACTTACTGCCCAATCTGTCCACTGCCCACATAACTTTCTGCCCAATCTGTCCACTGCCCACATAACTTACTGCCCAATCTGTCCACTGCCCATATAACTTACTGCCTAATCTGTCCACTGCCCATATAACTTACTGCCTTTGCATGTATGTGGTCTGATTATATGTCTTGTCCTGTCTTTGTTTCACCATCGCTGGGAAGAACGTCATTTGACGACAGTGTACGTCTTTTCTTGAATAAAAAAATAAAAAATGTAATTGACTTACAAGTCTCTGGTAATTATATAGAACGTCCTGACCATGCTGTACAATTCACAGAACGAGATAGTAATATACGGTTTGTACGGACCGAGGCATTTATGCCGGGTTCCATACAAACGGTAATTTATCATCGAGTCATGTGACTTGTACAAGCATGGTTGGACGCTATATATTTACTATATCCCTGAAATTAAAAAAAAAATCAATTTCATTTGGCTTAATAACCAATTTCTTAATAAACGTGTATGGGAAGGTGGTCCGTATTTTAGTGTATGGACCAGTGGTTCTTACAGTATTTTTACGTCATATGCCGAAACGGTGCATATTTACAGTATATACGGCATGGGTATATAGCAATATAAGATATATGTAATATAGGATATATGTACAGCCTATTATGTCACCCCTGGTACAAGTTTAGCCATATGAATAACATTAGAAAAAAATACTCTACAATCACCCCCATAAAGTGACAATACTACGCCACGGCCTTGGCGTAGTGAATTTGAGATGACGTCATATGGATTTGCTAAGTCTATTCTAACTATTGTGAAATTTTGATGATATTCAATGTCATAAAAAGGGGTGAGATAAATTCAGAACTGCACTCGAATCGTAAAATACACAATATTCCACTCGTTTGAATGGGCTGTATTCGTCACTCGGCTTCGCATCAATGACGATTGCGGCCCATCCAAACTTGTGGAGTATTGTCTATTTATACGATTCTCAATGCAGTTCTATATAAATACTTCTACATCCTCATTCTGATTCATCCATGATCCGTAGCGCATGATTCAAATATGCAATGTTAACTCCTATTTTTAATATATTTTTTTTAAATTTTTCATTTATGTTTTATTTATTTTCTTATCTATTAATTTTTTTTGTATTTTGCATGTATGTGGTCTGATTATATGTCTTGTCCTGTCTTTGTTTCACCATCGCTGGGAAGAACGTCATTTGACAACAACGTATACATCTTTTCTTGAATAAAAAAAAATTCATTTAATAGGCCTTTTTCCGTAGGCCGGTGTCGCACCTTATCTGCTTAGTTACCCAAGGACTGAAGCCAAACATTCACCTGGCAACGTATACTTTATCATTGATTCACACAGTGTATGAGCGAAATACATTCTTAATACCAGTGCACATTATTTCCAGAGAAATAACAGTGATTGGATCGTATTCTACGGTATTCCAGCTCTAATTAGGTGTATCATTCATGCATATCACCTCAATGATACTTTAGATATACCTTAGATAAAACAGGGACACCGAAACAGCATACACACTAATACATTGGCAGGCCTAGCTATAACATGCTTATGTTTTTCCAAGTTAAAACCAAGATAATTATCAAGTATAAAGTTTAGACAGCTCAGACTTGTTGATACAATACCCAAGTTTGTTACAAGAATCTAATCTGTCAAAAAACAACACTCCTGCAATCACACCCACCGTTCACACTTTAGGTGTGATTGCTGTGTTCCCTATACACAAGTGGCCGGCCTCGGCCCTGTTTGTCGGAGCGGCCGCATAACTAATCAGTGGGGCGTTAGGCGGCGCTGAACGGCAACACCTGACTTACAAGTCTCTGATGATATAGGACATATGTACTATGGAGAAACCAAACAAGAGTTAGTTTTGTTGTTGTTTATCGCACGATGGCAAGATCGCATATTACTGCGCGAGGTGAAGCCGAGAGCAGTAATACGCCATCTTGCCGGAGTGCGATCAACAATAACATGACTAACTCAAGTTTGGTTTAGAATTTATCCTACCCCACCTGTCTAAATTACTTCTACATTAACAAATGACGTCATTTGTCAAGTGTATCCCACTAGAGCGATATTTTTCATTTTTCTGAACTCCAGACCGAATACAGTGACCCAATGTTAAGTCTATGGAGCTTTTTATCAGGGGTAGGGTAAAGCGTAATTCTTCTACATCCTCATCCTGATTCATCCACGGTCCGTAGCGTATTCAGTGTGCTCACGTACAGACCTGGGTGTGAGAGGTGTCCTGTCCAGCTGTCTCTGTTTTATTAACGTGTACGGTAAGCGCAGCGCTGAGTCACACAAATAATTCATCACCTATGGATATCTGCAGCCAACACAGGCTCAGCTTTCTCAGTACACGAGGAGAGAGGTGTGAGTAATCGGGGAATGTTTATCACCGACAACCAGCCCGCCTGTCAGTGTCAGCCACATCCTCCCTGTAACTGTCAGTCACATCCTGAGGAGTGAAGTGTGAGTAATCGGGGAATGTTTATCACCAACAACCAGCCCGCCTGTCAGTGTCAGCCACATCCTCCCTGTAACTGTCAGTCACATCCTGAGGAGAGAGGTGCGAGTAATCGGGGAATGTTTATCACCAACAACCAGCCCGCCTGTCAGTGTCAGCCACTGTCACTGTCACTGTCAGTCACATCCTGAGGAGTGAGGTGTGAGTAATCGGGGAATGTTTATCACAAACAACCAACCCGCCTGTCAGTGTCAGCCACATCCTCCCTGTAACTGTCAGTCACATCCTCAGGTGTGAGGTGTGAGTAATCGGGGAATGTTTATCACCAACAACCAGCCCGCCTGTCAGTGTCAGCCACATCCTCCCTGTCACTGTCAGTCACATCCTGAGGAGAGAGGTGTGAGTAATCGGGGAATGTTTATCACCAACAACCAGCCCGCCTGTCAGTGTCAGCCACATCCTCCCTGTCACTGTCAGTCACATCCTGAGGAGAGAGGTGTGAGTAATCGGGGAATGTTTATCACCAACAACCAGCCCGCCTGTCAGTGTCAGCCACATCCTCCCTGTAACTGTCAGTCACATCCTGAGGAGTGGGGTGCGAGTAATCGGGGAATGTTTATCACCGACACCCAGCCCGCCTGTCAGTGTCAGCCACATCCTCTAACTGTCAGTCACATCCTGAGGAGAGAGGTGTGAGTAATCGGGGAATGTTTATCACCGAAAGCCAGCCCGCCTGTCAGTGTCAGCCACTGTCATTGTCACTGTTAGTCTGTCGGTTACTCTCAGCCCCATTCTACCTCTCACTATCAGCCACTGTCACTGCACTTTCCTGCCTGTCACTGCACTGTCTTGTCTCTCAATGCACTGTCCTGTCTGTCAGTGCACTGTTCTGCCTGTCACTGCATTGTCCTGCCTGTCACTGCACTATCCTACCTGTCACTGCACTGCTCTGCCTGTAACTGCATTGTCCTAGGTGTCACAGCAC
The DNA here is from genome assembly GCA_950022655.1 of Alentia gelatinosa. Taxonomy (NCBI): domain Eukaryota; kingdom Metazoa; phylum Annelida; class Polychaeta; order Phyllodocida; family Polynoidae; genus Alentia; species Alentia gelatinosa. The sequence goes on along the minus strand of OX465580.1, from coordinate 136,978,099 downwards.
TGTTCTGCCAGTCACTGCACTGTTAGTCTGTCTGTTACTCTCAGCCCCATCCTACCTCTCACTTTCAGCCACTGTCACTGCACTTTCCTGCCTGTAACTGCACTGTCCAGCCTGTCACTGTCAATGTCAGCCCCGGCAAGCCTGCTACTGTCAGTCTGCCTGTCAGTGCATTGTCCTGCCTGTCACAACACTATCCTACCCGTCACTGCACTGTCCTGCCTGTCACCACACCGTTGTGCCTGTCAGTGCACTGTTGTGCCTGGTACTATCAGCCTGTCTGTCAGTGCACTGGTCTGCCTGTCAGTGCACTGTCCTACCTGTCAGTGCACTGTCCTGCCTGTCAGTGCACTGTCCTGCCTGTCAGTGCACTGTCTTGCCTGTAACTGTCAGCCTGCCTGTCAGTGCACTGTCCTGCCAGACACTGCACTGTCCTGCCTGTCAGTGCATTGTCCTGCCTGTCCCTGCACTCTCCTACCTGTCACTGCATTGTCCTACCTGTCAGTACAATGTCTTGCCTGTCACTGCACTGTCCTGCCTGACACTACACTGTCCTGCCTGTCATTACACTGTTCTGCCTGTCAGTGCTCTGTCCTACCTGTCAGTGCACTGTCTTGCCTGTAACTGTCAACCTAAACTTGCCTGTCACTGTCAGCCCCTGCCTCTCACTGTCAGTCCCATCCTGCCTGTTACTGTTTCTGCCCTGCTTGTCACTGTCAACCCCGTCACTGTCAACCCCGTTCTGTCTGTCACTGTCACTGTCACTGTCAGTCTTCCTGTCACTGTCACTGTCAGTCTTCCTGTCACTGTCACTGTCAGTCCTCTATGAATTCCATTTCAACCTTAACCTTGCATGTCACAGCACGTAATTCCGTCACGGAGATATTCCAACCTACACCGGTCCCGTAGAAATAAATGCAGTGGATAAAAATATTCAGAAGTGCAAAACTTGGTGTCTTTTTGTAATTCCGTCACAATGGAATTCATGCCCTGGCTGTCATTATCAGCCCCAGCTTATGCTGTCAGCTACCGCCACTCTGTAGATTGTACTCACAAAACTAGATAGAGAGAGGAGATGTTAGAGACAATAATCAATGGTTTTGTGGACAGGCGGCCGTAAACCACGAGAGGTTGACGCGTAGTAATACATGAGGGTTAGCGAGTGTATTACGACGTCAACCCCGAGTGGTTTACAGAGCTGCCTGTGCACAAAATCATGGTTTGTTGCATTTATTATCCATCTTTTTGAACAAATCAAACATAGTAATTGGCATTTTAAAGGGTATAACAATAGGGACTATTTCTTTTCTCTAGAAAGCAAAAGGGACTATTTTTCCCGTATACCATGGTTTTGAGGCCGTATACAACAGGTTTGAATCCGTATCCCACAGTAAGGCCCGACGTCCACCTACTACGATAGAATCGTAGACCTCCCGATATAGCACCGATACAAAATGTCAAAATCGGTGCCATATCGGGAAGGTGCAAAACTGTAGACATATGTCTTTACATGCCAATCCACCATGCATTGTATGGGGGTTTTATCGGTGTCTAATCGCAGAAACGTGGGCAACTGCCCCGATATTAGGTAACCTTCCGACGTGATTTTGATTTCTTATCGGGAGGTGCATCGTAGGGCATATCGGTGCCATATCGTAGTAGGTGGACGCCGGGCCTTATGGTATCTGGCAGGTTTTATACAATGGGTCGTGGTTTACTGAGTCCCCATACATTTTCAATGGGGGCTTTGTATACCATGGATAATATAAGGATATCTAGAATGAAAGGAGGTGTGCTTCCTGGAAATCCTTGTGATAAGTGTGCTTAAATTGACGTCAGTTTGAGTCAGCCCCGATTTGATGTAAATCGGAAGTGACACTCCTAGTCTGTCTCATTTAGCTGAGAGTGTTTCGTCCAGTTTAGTCTGAACACTGATGCAGTTTGGGAGTAATTTGTGGCAGGGAAGGTTTTCAAGATGGCGACGTAATGGAGGTGTGGTGTTTTCTACGTGGAGGTTTTGGTCGGGAAGAAGTGAGGTTCAGTAACTGCAGTTTTTGTGTGTATCCCGTGCGCTGCCTCAAGTGTATTTAATGTGTCTACGCTAATTAGTTTACACATAATGGGATGGGATGGCTTTACCATAAAAATCACCAAACTCCTCATATTCAACCCGAACGCAAAGAGCCGTAAGACCTGCAATAGATTTTGAGAAAATTCATCTTTATTACAACACATTTACCTGTAGATGTGAAATGTGTTATTCCTATATACCCATTATTGAATTAACTAGAGTTACATACCGCTGCTGGGGGGTGCATTAAAAATAAGTTATGTGTCAAGGTTGACGTTTTCGTCCCGCTCTCATGTTTTCGTCCCGCTCTGACATTTTCGTCTTGCTCTGATCATGTGATACAATACTGCAGTGGGACGAAACAATAGCTGTTGTGGTTACTTCATAAGGGTGGCCATTTGCTTCGGAAGTGTTTCAGGTAAAGAATTAAGCATTTTTATCGATATTTGAAGGTATATAGGAATAGGGAAACCAAGTACTGGTAAGCAAAAGTCAAAGTTACTTGGTAAGGCTTGGAAAAATTACTGCCCAAGGCGTCAGCCGCGGGAAGTCATTTTTCCAAGCCTTACCAAGTAACTTTGAACTTTTGCTCACTGGAACATAGTTTCCCTCTACTATCATATGTGCGGTCTGCTGGGGTGGACAGCATTTAACAATCTGTCCGCTCTCTTGGTCGTCTCGCCTCCTCATGGTGCAGACTGGATATGCTTGCACGCAAGCATAACAAAAGCGACTGGGGTGGGGAGTTAGCTCAGTGGTAAAGAGCACTGGACTTGTAATATCAAGGTTGTCAGACTTTGTTGATTCGGGTCCCACTGCAGCCACTTTTCTCCTTCACCCCCAGCAGTGGTAGATTTACTGCATTATCAAAGGCCAATCCTTCTCATACCATGTCTGTGGTGTGGAAATTAAAAGAACTCTCACTTCGGTAAATGTGTAGGGGTGAGGTTTCCACCTAAATTCATTTCATAGATTCGATCACCACCCTTGTGGTGTAAAAGAACCTTGAGAAAGTCTGGGGAGAACCTGCAATGGTTAACTGGACTTTAAATCAAACCAACCAACCAACCAATATCATATGTGCAGATAGTAAACTAAATGAATGACTCCAAGACAAGACAGTGAGGCCAAGGGATAGAGCCTGTATGTTTTAGGGGGTGCGTCCACCAACCACGACAAGGCTACGACAATGGCTTTCCGACAAGGTCCACGACAGCTCTACGATTGGAAGCCTTGTCGTGGCCTTGTCTTGGTTGGTGGACCACAGTTCCCGACAAGAGGCTACGACAAGGCCACGACAGGCTGCGACATGCAGCTTGTCGGGGGCCTGTCGGGGGCCTGTCGGGGGCCTACCGACAAGGTTACGACAATATTGAACATGTTCGATTTTGTAGCCGTGTCGTGGCGTGTCGGGAGGTTGTCGCAGAGGTCTACGATAGAATATTTAGGTGGAGCGTGCACTTCCCAACAGGCTGCGACAAGGGGTCACGACAGTCCCCCTTCTCACGACAAGGCTGCGACAAGGCTGCGATTGGAACTTTCTTGTCGGCGCGTGTCGCAGCCCTGTCGTGGTTGGTGGACGCACCCCCTTACATACAGATAATTTGGAACGGAACAAAAAACAGATTTTCTTGCCATACTGAGCTTCACATGTAAGTGTTTTAGTTAAAGTGCTGCTGTGTGGACACCACCATGTTGGACTCAGTATCACATGGTTAGGGGACTTAGGCCGCACTTGTTACTGCTTACTGTCTTTACGTGTGCGTGTGGTCGCCACCATGTTAGACCCAGAATCACGTGGTACGGTGACTGAGTTGCACACTGTATGTGTGCGGGTTCTAGTTAACGCTTAACATCTTTATGTGTGCGGGTTCTAGTTAACGATTAATGTCTTTACATTTGTAGGTTCCAGTTAACGATTAATGTATTTATATGTGCGGGTTCTAATTAACTATTAATGTCTTTACGTGTGCAGCTTAACGTCTTACATGTGTGGCTTCTAGTTAACAATTAATGTCTTTATGTATTCGGGTCTTAGTTAATGTTTAAAGTCTTTACGTGTGCAGGTTCTAGTTAATGTTTAAAGTCTTTGCGTGTGCGGGTTCTAGTTAATGCTTAACATCTTTACATGTGCGGGTTCTAGTTTATAGTGCTGCCATGTGAGCACCGCCATCTTCAACTCAGTATCATGTAGTAAGGTGATTGAGCTGCACTCATTACTACCTTATGTTTTACATGTGAGTGTTTTAGTAAATGGCTCTGCCGTGCCATGTTGAACTCAGTATCATGTGGTACATTGACTTGTGCCGCACTCATTACCGCTCTATATCTTTAAGTCTGAGTGTTTTATTTAATGGCGCTGCCGTGAGGGCGCCGCCATGTTGGACTCAGTATCACGTGGGCATTCGTCACTGCCTGACATCTTTACATGTTAGTGTTTTAATCAATGGCGCTGCCGTGAGGGCGCCGCCATGTTGGACTCAGTATCACGTGGGCATTCGTCACTGCCTGACATCTTTACATGTTAGTGTTTTAATCAATGGCGCTGCCGTGTGGGTGCCGCCATCTTGGACTCAGTATCACGTGGGCATTCGTCACTGCCTGACATCTTTACATGTTAGTGTTTTAATCAATGGCGCTGCCGTGTGGGTGCCGCCATCTTGGACTCAGTATCACGTGGGCATTCGTCACTGCCTGACATCTTTACATGTTAGTGTTTTAATCAATGGCGCTGCCGTGTGGGTGCCGCCATCTTGGACTCAGTATCACGTGGGCACTCGTCACTGCTTGACATCTTTACATGTTAGTGTTTTAATCAATGGCGCTGCCGTGTGGGCGCCGCCATCTTGGAATCAGTATCACGTGGGCACTCGTCACTGCTTGACATCTTTACATGTTAGTGTTTTAATCAATGGCGCTGCCGTGTGGGCGCCGCCATCTTGGACTCAGTATCACGTGGGCACTCGTCACTGCTTGACATCTTTACATGTTAGTGTTTTAATCAATGGCGCTGCCGTGTGGGCGCCGCCATCTTGGAATCAGTATCACGTGGGCACGCGTCACTGCTTGACATCTTTACATGTTAGTGTTTTAATCAATGGCGCTGCCGTGTGAGCGCCGCCATCTTGGAATCAGTATCACGTGGGCACTCGTCACTGCTTGACATCTTTACATGTTAGTGTTTTAATCAATGGCGCTGCCGTGTGGGCGCCGCCATCTTGGAATCAGTATCACGTGGGCACGCGTCACTGCTTGACATCTTTACATGTTAGTGTTTTAATCAATGGCGCTGCCGTGTGGGCGCCGCCATCTTGGAATCAGTATCACGTGGGCACTCGTCACTGCTTGACATCTCTACAGGGTAGTGTTTTAATAAATGGCGCTGCCGAGTGGGCGCCGCCATCTTGGAATCAGTATCACGTGGGCACTCGTCACTGCTTGACATCTTTACATGTTAGTGTTTTAATCAATGGCGCTGCCGAGTGGGCGCCGCCATCTTGGACTCAATATCACGTCGGCACTCGTCACTGCTTGACATCTTTACATGTTAGTGTTTTAATCAATGGCGCTGCCGTGTGGGCGCCGCCATCTTGGACTCGGTATCACGTGGTACGATGACTTGGGCCGCACTCATCACTGCTTAGCGTCAGGTGGGAGTCTTTACAAATGGCAGCTGACAACGAGTGTCTCGGGCCTGCTGCGGGTGTCCGCGGGTGTCTTCGGGTGTCTGTGGGAGATACAGCGCGGTGTCACTGCGAATCGAGCCTCAAGTCGTGTCTCTAGCCTCACACCTTGTGTGCGTGTCATCTCGTATTAGATATCAGTACCTGGCTTCCGCCGAGTCCACAAGGCTACGTGCAGATTCAGCCGTGTTCACACGTTACTATACTATCCCCTTCTTCTTTACGATAAGATCCTCTTGCTCTGTTCACACACAACGACTGGTGGGACCTGAGACTAGAAATTGAAAATTTCAATATTTGTTTCTTGTCTTATTGATGATTTTATTCATAATTTTCGTCGTGATTTTCCGTGCTGAAACTAGAGAACGAGTTTTAATGTTTAATTTATTTGTTTTACATAGGTACACCCAGTCTCAGACTAGTAGGAAGCGTGCAGTTCACACTGTGCGTTTTGAGGTACATAGGTACACCCAGTCTCAGACTAGTAGGAAGCGTGCAGTTCACACTGTGCGTTTTGAGGTAAATAGGTACACCCAGTCTCAGACTAGTGGGAAGCGTGCAGTTCACACTGTGCGTTTTGAGGTACATAGGTACACCCAGTCTCAGACTAGTGGGAAGCGTGCAGTTCACACTGTGCGTTTTGAGGTACATAGGTACACCCAGTCTCAGACTAGTAGGAAGCGTGCAGTTCACACTGTGCGTTTTGAGGTACATAGGTACACCCAGTCTCAGACTAGTAGGAAGCGTGCAGTTCACACATGAGGTGGACATGGCGGTAGAGTAGACAGACGCGTCTGCGAGCTCCGTAGTGCAAATCGATGAAAACTTGACTTAATGGTGCAAGGAGTTACCAAAAATTACACAGCTGGTGTAGGAAAGTTGGCTGACTAATTTGATACATCTGGCGGCTACCACTATGGCTAAAGACAAGCCTAAATCCAAAACTAAATCAACATCGTCACACACAGAGATGGCGGACGAGGCGAGTACCGGTGACACGGGAGCCATTTCAGCGCTTCAAGCATCGATTGACAAGCTCCTGTCCAAATCGGAAAAAATCGAGACGAAAATGGATGGATTCGAAACGAAATTGGAAAAGTTAAGTTCCTCATTTGATGAAAAAGTGGTGAATATTGGAGCAAAGACTGAGTTACATAGGACAAAATTAGAGGAGATAGACGAGCAAGTAAACATGCTAAGTGATGAACGGGCGACCAACGAAATAGAACACCTAAAAGTGCTCGATAAAATCGAGAAGTTGGAGGCTAGAGTTCATTTTCTTGAGGAAGAAAAAAGAAGAAACAACATTGTAGTTGAGGGGATTGCTGAGCAGCAGGATGACAACCCAAAAGTGATTGTTTTGAAACTACTGGCCGACTTATCGATTACGCAGTATGGAGGTTCATGCCCGATTGAGTACGCATATAGACTTGGCCCTAAACAACAACACAGTTCGAGACCACGAAGCATACTTGTAAAGCTAGCCTCTATAAATGTAAAAACGGATATATACAAGAACATTTCCAAACTACGAGGGAACGATAAGTGGAAAAGAACATATATTCAGGACGACTTGTCAACTGAGAAACAAAATGAACGGAAAGAAATGCGTTGTTTGGCTGCAGTGGCTAAACAAAAGGGCCAAAAAGCAATGGTTAAGGGAAATAAGTTAGTCATTGGAAACGAGAGCTACACTTATAGGAACCTAAACCAACTGCCTGATGACATAAACATGACAAGTGCCAAAACGGTTAAGGTAGAGGACGGTTGGGCCTTTCAGTCCCATTTCTCTTTTCTTTCCAACATGTACGACTGCAAAATTCAGGCCGCAAAATTCATTTGGAACTCGGCTGAACAGCTGTATTGCTACCAGCTGGCGATGGTAAACAATGAACCAAGAGTTGCCCTAAAAGTGAAAATTGCCGAATCAGGGTACGAAGCGAAAAGGATTGTGCGTAGTGTCAAAACAACGAAGGAGTGGCAGGACACAAAACTTGAGGTGATGAAAGAAGTTTTGTCAGCGAAATTCGACCAAAATGATAAACTAAGAGACGATCTATGTGCATTGCAGGGGAATCTGTATGAAGCCACTCATGACAAGTTTTGGGGCTGTGGATACGGTCTCAACGATTTCGGGAAAATCAACAGCCGTTCCGTTTCGAATAACAATCTGGGTAAACTACTGACGCAACTACGTGACAGCTACACGAGCAGGGAGTAAACATGGCTTCAACTCGCTTTTGGAAGTCACAACAGTCGAACGCACAGGTCAACTGGAGGAAGTGGGAACCTTCCCCTCGAAATATAATCATGTCTGATAGCAGAGGAAGATACCTGGACGCATTACAGACATCGAATGACGGGAAAAGAGCGAGACTCACAGTTCACTCATTCTCAGGGCTGACATTGAAGCAAGTAGTGACTCGAGCGCACCGTCACCTTACACAGTTCCCACGCGACAATATGTACTTGATGGCAGGTATTAATGATGTGACAGTACGTAAAGGTAAAGTCTTTGAGTTTCCCTGGTTGGATAGTCATCAGTTACTACGACATCTAGAGGTCTATTCAGAAGTGGGACTGGACTGGTTAGAGTTCTTCCACCCCGAGGCGAAAATAGTGATGTGCCCGATAGTGGGAATGTCGTTGAATCGATGGACTATCAACTCTGATGATGAGAAACAGGGCATGGTGAATGATGCGATTACTAGATATAATGCTTCACTGACAAAAGAAAACGATAGTCGAGGTCTTGCCACACCATGGTTGGCTAGGGACGTACATGCATATGGTCATGGGCGATATAGGCATGATTACTCATTGTTACACGATGGACTGCACCCCGGAAGCCAACTTGTGAAATACTGGTCGACTGAATTTTTAAGATGTTTCGACGAGAATAATCTCGCACTAAGCCATAGGTAAAGTGCTAGGTTATATCTACATGGGTGAAACTGTAAGGGTATTTGAGATATTTCTCTATTTTTTCAGCTAGGTCAACCTTGGAACTCTTTTGCGAGGAGTATTGTCAATGCCCCTCTAAAACTAGTATGGAGAGATAGGTCTCGTCGAGGCTTGACTCTACCGGACCCAAGGTTGATGGCGTAAATTTTGAATAATTAATCTTAATAGTTTTTTTTTTCTTTTTTGCTAAGAAAAGGAGGTGAAGGGTTAATATATTATGATAGACTCATATAGTAGGTGGAATACACGAATATCACTATTGTCAACAAATGGAAAAGCATACAAATGCTTCACTGACAAAGGTAACAGTATTTCCCTAAAACTCCAGTTGTATTTGCAAATTATGTTTGTTGAGGTTAAAGTTACTCATTAGAGTTAAGATTATTGCACTATCCATTATAAGATTTTTTATAGGAGGTATCTAAAAGCAGGTTTGCACTATCTGGCCTGACGCAAATTATCTACTTACCGGAGGAAGTAGCACCCTGCCCTTGAGGGCGGAAATGCGAGGGACAAGCATATTCTGCTATTGTCCCGTTAACTGTGATGTATTATTAACTATGTCTCGTTTATATTTTGCTGTTTGTAGTTCAAGGTGTACTGCTGTATCAAATGATAGATATTGACGACGTTCAAGGCACTAGAGGGTTTAAGATCTGCCATATTAATGCCTGTAGCATCTTAAGTAAGATGAACTTGATTAAGTTACAATTGAAAGGAGACTTTGACGCAATATGTGTAACAGAGACTTGGTTGGAAAAAGATACTCCTAGCTCCTTGTTTGATTTAGATGGATATGACATATTCAGAAATGATAGAAGTTGGATAAATCAGATTACAGGTAAAATTAAAAAAGGAGGAGGCGTGGCAATTTACGTAAAAAAAATCCACAATGCTGTAGTTATTGATAATGAGGTAATGTTAAAATCGGAAATTGACATTGAGGCAAAATGGGTTAAAATTAAGAGTAATAATCAGAAAGAACTATATTTGGGTACAATTTATAGGCCAAGAGATGGGACAAAGGTAAAGGGAATTGAAAAAATGCAAGAAATGATTGATAATATAAATGGTAGCAAGAAGAATATTGCAATCTTCGGAGATTTCAATATTGACTGGCTAGAGAAAAATAATGAAATTGTTAAAGATTTTAAAGCCTGGTTAAAAACAAGAGGTATCTTACAACAAGTTAAAGAACCAACAAGGAAAGGGGATACTTCCTTTACATGCTTGGACTGGATACTAACTAATATGGAACATATAAAACTGGTAGGACTGTTGAATATTGGAGTTAGTGACCATATTCCCACATGCATAGTGTATGGTAGAGTGTCCTCCAAGAGAGAAAGTATAGAATTTGAGGGAAGGTCACACCGCTTATTTAATGAAAATTCATTTAAGGATGAAATAGTATCAGCAAACTGGAATGATTTTTATCTGACAGATAATGTTAGTATAGCATGGGACCTGATGCTTAATATAATTAGAAAAGTACTAGATAGACAGTGTCCAACAAAGAAATTTAGAATTGCTAACCCTAAAGATGAATGGATCACTAACGAACTGTTGGAACTCATAAAAGATAAGGACAGGGCATTAAAATCTGCAAGGAAAAGCCAAAATAAATGTGATTGGGATAGAGCAAGATATATGAGAAACTACACTAAAAGGGTCGTGAATCAAGCTAAGTCTAATTTCATAAAAGAAAATTTGAATAGGTTTAAGGGAGATGGTAAGAAATTCTGGAAAGAAATTAATTTGTTGTTACCAAATAAAAGGAGCAATGACAAAATTATTATCACGGATGATGAAACAGACGAGGATATTGAAGAAGCAAGATTACCCAATTTTATTAACGAATTTTTTGTACATATTGGTCCAAATTTGGCCTCACAAATTAACAGCACATGGGAATACTATGACATACCTAGGGAAACAAATATAAAGGATATAAGTACTAACATGAAAGAAATATCGGATCTGATCAAAAATATTAATATCTGGAAAACTTCTGGTATTAAAGATGTCTCATCTAAGTTTATGAAAATAGCTTTAGCTGCTATACCGGATAAAGTTGCTTATCTATTTAACTTGTCTTTTAAAACAGGGGAGATACCTGATTCTTGGAAGTCTGCAAACGTTATTCCACTTATTAAACAGGCTGGGAAAAAGTCAGTGTCTAACCTCAGACCAGTATCTCTTTTGCCCATTATGGGTAAACTCATGGAAAAATTAGTTCACAAATGTCTTAACAATTACTGTGATGAGCACAAGATTTTATCTGATTGCCAAGGGGGTTTCAGAGCGGGGCACTCCACAACTGATACTACGTCACTATTAGTCGAAGATATAGTTAAAGGGATCAACGATAATAAAATTACTATAGCTACTTTCATAGACCAATCTAAAGCGTTTGACACCGTTAACCACGATATATTGCTTAAAAAACTAATGTTAATAGGGGTAGGGGGGAAATTATTAGACTGGATCAAAAATTATTTATGAAATAGAACTCAAAGTACTTTTGTAAATGGAAGAATGTCAGACTGTAGAGATATCGTTTGTGGAGTGCCCCAGGGTTCCATTTTGGGCCCGTTCTTCTTTTTATTGTATATTAATGATATAGCTAAATGTATGAATGACACAAACATCAAACTTTATGCTGACGATACTGTGATTTATGTTCAGGGTACCCCCTCTTCGGATTTGTGTAATCAGATGAATGAAAAATTGGAGTTGGTGTCAAGTTGGTGTAAAAGTAATAAGCTTACAATTAATGAACTTAAGACAAAGTGTATGGTCTTCGGGTTACCCAACGCTATTAAGAAACTGAAGTCTGAGCCAATTTATCTCAATAATAAAATCATAGATCGAGTATATTCATATAAGTATTTAGGAATCACTTTGGATCATGGGCTAAACTTCAAAAAACACATGGAAAATTGTATAAAGTTGGCTGCCCATAAATTGTATATTTTACGTAAAATTAGGAAATTTATTGATAATTTTACTGCTATTACTATTGTGAAATCTCTGATCATGCCATATCTAGAATATGGAGATGTGTTATATGGTAAAGGCCCGAACTGTTGTCTTCATAAGCTCCAGCGTATCCAAACTAAAGCCTTAAGAGTTGCATGTAGAGCACAAAAGAATGTAACGAATGTAGAGGTACACAGGATGGCTAAGTGTGTGACCCTGGACCGAAGAAGAGAATGTCATCTTCTAAATTACATGTATCTAAAACAAAAGGATGATGAATTGATAGGTGGTTGTAAAAAGGGTACTAGGCAAAATGATGGTATTGTGTTTAAAACAGTTAAACCCCGAGTGGAGAAATATAAAGTGAGTGTACTGTATAGAGGTTCTGTCCTGTGGAACGCACTGAATCCCGGATTAAGAAATACTGATTCATACAATAACTTTAAGTTAGCTATCAAGAAACGCAGTCTTGAAAATTGGTTGTGAACAATGTAGACTCTCTGTTGCAGGATCTTCCTTTAGTGTCTGTAAAAAATTTGAGATGTAAGAAACTATACATGTTTGTGAAACTTTGCTTTATTTTTATGATGTGGTGATGGAAAGCTGGTATGCCCAGTAAGGACTACACTGCAAATTGGATTGATAGTGAGAAAGAATCGTTACTCATTATTTTGTGAGAGACTATGGACTATTTGTTGGCGAAAAGACGAGGTGTTTCCTCAAGCCATAATGTATGCTAAGGATGAAAGTTGAATTAACTCAAAGCTATTATCAAGTTTTGATTCAACCATAAATTGTTCTATGTATATATGTTAAATTGACCTATGATAAGGTCGGGTTGTAAGAGGTTGGAGAAAATGCTATGTAATACCTGTACCTTGTACTGTAAGGACAGGTCATACCAGCAGGAATGCCGATGTCCTTGCAGGATAAATAAAGAATATAAAAAAAAAACAAAAAAACTGTGCGTTTTGAGGTACATAGGTACACCCAGTCTCAGACTAGTGGGAAGCGTGCAGTTCACACTGTGCGTTTTGAGGTACATAGGTACACCCAGTCTCAGACTAGTAGGAAGCGTGCAGTTCACACTGTCCGTTTTGAGCTACATAGGTACACCCAGTCTCAGACTAGTGGGAAGCGTGCAGTTCACACTGTGCGTTTTGAGGTACATAGGTACACCCAGTCTCAGACTAGCGGGAAGCATGCAGTTCACACTGTGCGTTTTGAGGTAAATAGGTACACCCAGTCTCAGACTAGTGGGAAGCGTGCAGTTCACACTGTGCGTTTTGAGGTACATAGGTACACCCAGTCTCAGACTAGTGGGAAGCGCGCAGTTCACACTGTGCGTTTTGAGGTACATAGGTACACCCAGTCTCAGACTAGTAGGAAGCGTGCAGTTCACACTGTGCGTTTTGAGGTAAATAGGTACACCCAGTCTCAGACTAGTGGGAAGCGTGCAGTTCACACTGTGCGTTTTGAGGTAAATAGGTACACCCAGTCTCAGACTAGTGGGAAGCGTGCAGTTCACACTGTGCGTTTTGAGGTAAATAGGTACACCCAGTCTCAGACTAGTGGGAAGCGTGCAGTTCACACTGTGCGTTTTGAGGTACATAGGTACACCCAGTCTCAGACTAGTAGGAAGCGTGCAGTTCACACTGTCCGTTTTGAGCTACATAGGTACACCCAGTCTCAGACTAGTAGGAAGCGTGCAGTTCACACTGTCCGTTTTGAGGTACATAGGTACACCCAGTCTCAGACTAGTGGGAAGCGTGCAGTTCACACTGTGCGTTTTGAGGTACATAGGTACACCCAGTCTCAGACTAGTAGGAAGCGTGCAGTTCACACTGTCCGTTTTGAGCTACATAGGTACACCCAGTCTCAGACTAGTAGGAAGCGTGCAGTTCACACTGTGCGTTTTGAGGTAAATAGGTCTGAAACTGGGCGTACCTATGTACCTCAAAACGCACTTGGCTTACATAAGTACCTCAGAACGCACAGTGTGTACTGGCCATCAGGAAGGTTTCTCTGTGTATCGCTGTAGGACACGTTCTCATTCTGCACTAACGTGTGAATTTAATTGGGTTCACGGCTGAGGTTAGCCGCAAACCGCTCCTTTTCTCTCCGCTTCTTTTTACCCGCCATTACAGAGAATTAAGTTTGTGAGTGTCAAGTAGAAGCGCCTGACTCTGCCAGCTACTGACGCTGCCGACTTCATAGCTACTAGAGAGGATGCCTTCTTGATGGCAGGTATTAAAAACAACTGCTGGGAGTTGGGTGATTTCTAAATTCTATTGAGATTTGCAAATAACTCAAGATAATATAAGTTCTATATATCAGTAAATAGAAAATGAAAGAAAAGGCATGTCACCATGCTAACTTCTATGGGAGGGCAAACTGAAAATGTATGTGCTTACCTATTGGTGTCTATGGGAAAATGAAATATTTTTACTTTGTTGCTAAATGACACTGATGTTCTATTGCTATCTTCAAATAATTGTGGATTATGATAGTTAGGAACATGTACAAATGAAAAATGCTAAAGAAATACTATGTCACCATGATAATTTCTATGGGAAGGCCATCTGAAGAAGGTAAGTGCTTATCTATTTGTGTCTATGAGAAACTGCTGTATTTTCTAGGCCCCAGATGGCATCAGCAGAGTTAAACCAGGGGGCGTTTCGATAGCTACCCGCATTTGTCTTAAAAGAAATAACGAACAAGTTTTGTTCAAAGTCGTCGTTCTCCACGAGTTTGATGCAGAGTAATATGAATGAGGCGACAGCCAAGTAAATATCACGTTGAATTTTAACGAGTTGGAGAACAACTTCTTTGACCCAAATGAGTTGCTTTCTGTATTTATCTCACCCCTGTACACACTTAAAGAATGGGCAACAAATAGGATGTAGACGATGGAGATCAGACTGAAATACTTGAAGGGGCATGGAGAACGAGATCATTTATTCTAGGGGTGAGATAATGTGTTCTCATTTGAACATAATTGATGGCAGGTAATGGTGCTGCCAACTCCATAGATTCGTTCAAGTCTTCTCTGGTTTTGTTATTTGGCAGTTTCATATGACAGCTGAATCATTGGAAATAGAATATTTTCTCCCTTTTCAGAAAACAGGAGTCAAAATAAGCCTTTAGACAGTGATGGTTGAATCTTTGTTAGCCTACTATCAGAGACACTCATTCATTATCACATAAGACCCATTTCCATTGGTCGATTTCCCGTCACCGATCTACAGTCAGGAACCACCGACGGACTTTTGGCACTGCTTACCCAAAATCGGTCAATAGAAACGACCCAGCTCGTGAAATGACCCACGACTTTTTCTGCTTAGATTATGCAATGTGGCACCACCCACCACTGAGTGAAAGCTTGGTCACTGAGTGAAATCTACTACCCTCACCGATTTTTCAATACTGACACACAGTTAGTGGCACCACCGACAGACTATCAGGGTAACTCAAAAGATCTCTGCCTGCTCTAACTAGGTGTACCCTCAGGCTAGACTGGCTCCAGTCCCCTCAGCCTATGGCTACCCTCCTCGATGGGATACAGGAACTGGTACAATCGGTAATGGTGTTAGATTCATGGCGTTGTTTAGCTCCAGCATTCCCAACACTCTCCATACAGATATCCTGGCTACTGGCTATAGGGTTATAGGGAGTAGCTTGGGGCCATAAACAGGAGATTTGGTTCATACTGGACAAATCTTTGACTCATGGGCCAGTCAGAGACGGATACATACTTTAATGAACTTTATTCTTATTGTGTTTAATCATTTAATGAATGTTCATAACCAAAGCCTACCCTCCGGCGTGCAACATGGTTTCCTGCTAGTCTGAAACTGGAGGCATCTTTAAAATCTTTTTTTTTATTTAGGAAATCTTCAGACAATTCTTTCTTACTAAAGATCTTCCAATGCCTGAACATACACTCAGCAAGAATTGTACATCTAGGTATTTTCAGTTTCCATACATTATATATACGATACTAATAACCATTAGCGATGCATAATAATATAATACTAGTACATCTATCTATCCGCACATGGTGATGTATGAGCAAAAAAAAACCAAAAAAAAAACCCGAATGAATAGATGAATAATACATTCGTGATAAAGGTGAAAACTAATGCCACTGTTACTTTTCACGAGTTAGATACATTTATTTGCTTTCCTTTTTGAAAGACTTCAGGTACGCTCAGCCGCAAGCGTTTCTTAACATCAGACATGTTTGATATTTGGTACCTCTAGTCTGAGACTGGATACCAATGTATCTATAAGTGTAAGTGCTCAAGTCTCAAGGGGGAAAGTTCAAGTTGCAAACTGGTACCGCCAGTTGCAAGGATACGAAGTGCAACGAACGCAGTATGAACTGCATTTCTTGGGCGTACCGCATGTCCCCCAAGGCTGGGACTCCACTCAGACCTCTGCCTCGATCTAAAACCCACCTGGCTCCTGTAGGACGGCACCTTGATTCCTTTCATCTGCCATTTTGTGTCTTTATAAAACCGGGAGGACGCGCTTCCCTCATCCGGGTCTGTGGGCCCTGAACATGTATTTTCATTCTGCTTTGTTCCTTGTGATTGTGCCATTTTCTTGACGATACAAGTGTTTTAGCAGCTGCAGCATGATGCAACCCTCCCTTTCCACGTTGTCATGAGGCGACACCCTCTATTTCCATTTTGTCATGATATAACACCCTCTATTTCCATTTTGCCATGATGCACCACTCTCTATTTCCAGTTTGTCATGATGCACCACTCTCTATTTCCATTTTGTCATGATGCACCACTCTCTATTTCCAGTTTGTCATGATGCGACTCTCTCTATTTCTCCCCTGTCATGATGCAACTGCCTATTTCCATTTTGTCATGATGCAACTGCCTATTTCCATTTTGTCATGATGCACCATTCTCTATTTCCATTTTGTCATGATGCACCACTCTTGATTTCCATTTTGTCATAATGCAGCTCTCTATTTCCATTTTGTCATGATGCAACTCTCTACTTCCATTTTGTCATAATGCAACACTCTTTATTTCCATTTTGTCATGATGCAACTCTCTACTTCCATTTTGTCATGAGGCGACTCTCTCTATTTCTCCCCTGTCATGATGCAACTGCCTATTTCCATTTTGTCATGATGCAACTCTGTATTTCCATTATGGCATGATGCACCACTCTCTATTTCCAGTTTGTCATGATGCGACTCTCTCTATTTCCATTTTGTCATGATGCAACACTCGATTTTGATTTTTGTCATAACACTCGATTTCCATTTTGTCATGATGCACCACTCTCTATTTCAAGTTTGTCATGATGCACCACTCTTGATTTCCATTTTGTCATGATGCACCACTCTCAATTTCCACGTTGTCATGAGGCGACACTCTCTATTTCCATTTTGTCATGATGCACCACTCTCTATTTCCATTTTGTCATGATACACCACTCGTTATTTCCATTTTGTCATGATACACCACTCTCTATTTCCATTTTGTCATGATGCAACACTTGATTTCCATTTTGTCATGATGCAACACTTGATTTCCATTGTGTCATGATATAACTCTCTATTTCCATTTTGCCATGATGCACCACTCTCTATTTCCACGTTGTCATGAGGCGACACTCTCTATTTCCATTTTGTCATAATGCAACACTCTCTATTTCCATTTTGTCATGATGCACCACTCTCTATTTCCATTTTGTCCCTGTTATTTTGCTCTGTCACGATACAACCCTCCCTATACACCCTGTCATGATACAAGACTCTCTATTTTTACCCTGACATGATGTGACTATCTTTTCCTGCCTTGTCATTCTTCGCTTCTTCCTAGTCATGATACGACACTGTTTTTCTGCATGATCATGAAATGATATCTGCCTGGTCGTGATTCAACTCTGTATTTCTGTGTGGTTATAATGCGACCTTATTTGGACCTGGCCGCAATGCGATTTTATACTACCCCTAATAAAAAAACTCCATAGGGTTAACATTGGGTCACTGTATTCGGTCTAGAGTTCAGAAAAATGAAAAATATCGCTTTAGTGGGATACACCTGACAAATGACATCATTTCTTAATGTAGAAGTAATTTAGATGGGCGGGGTAGGATAAATTCTAAACCAAACTCAAGTTAGTCATATTATTGTTTGTTGCACTCTGGCAAAATCGCGCATTTCTACTCTCGGCTTCGCCTCGCACACTAATATGCGATCTTGCTGTTGTGCGATAAACAACAACACGGCTAACTCTCGTTTAGTTTCTCCATAGTATTTCTGTGTGCTGGTGATGTGACTGTAGTGATACATATTTCTGTGCCGTCTTGTCTTGATGCAACTCTCTATTTCTGCCCAGTAATGATACAAATTTTTATTTCTGCCTGGTTGTGATAGGACATGGTCCGCCATAGACTTAACATAGGCAAATTTTATGTGGCATTATGTGATATAAAGTGTTTTTTATGCCACTAGAGTAATAAAAAAAATTGACCAATCAGAGACCAGGATGTCAGCTACTACGAAAAAAGTTCCGGTTGCACTCAAAATGCCCATTCAGATGTTGCTAGCATGATACAGAAAAATCGAAAATATGAACTCACACCTGAAGTGTATAGACGGGGTAGGATAAATACAGAACCGAACTCGAGTTAGCCTGACTAGTTTTCAAGCCACTCCGGTCAGGTCTGCTACTCACTAAACTCGGTTATCGCCTCGTGTAGTAATATACGACCTGTCCGTCGTGGCATAAAAACTAGTCGGGCTAAGTCTCGTTCAGTTCTATTTAATTCTGCATGATCATGGTGCGTATTTCTGCCCAGTCTTGATATGCATCTGTATTTCTGGCTAGTCATGGCATGGCCCTCTCTCTGTTATGTCCCGCTCTCCTCACAGTTATGGTATTGCGACTCTCTCTATTTCTCCCCTGTCATGATGCAACTGCCTATTTCCATTTTGTCATGATGCAACTGCCTATTTCCATTTTGTCATGATGCACCATTCTCTATTTCCATTTTGTCATGATGCACCACTCTTGATTTCCATTTTGTCATAATGCAGCTCTCTATTTCCATTTTGTCATGATGCAACTCTCTACTTCCATTTTGTCATAATGCAACACTCTTTATTTCCATTTTGTCATGATGCAACTCTCTACTTCCATTTTGTCATGAGGCGACTCTCTCTATTTCTCCCCTGTCATGATGCAACTGCCTATTTCCATTTTGTCATGATGCAACTCTGTATTTCCATTATGGCATGATGCACCACTCTCTATTTCCAGTTTGTCATGATGCGACTCTCTCTATTTCCATTTTGTCATGATGCAACACTCGATTTTGATTTTTGTCATAACACTCGATTTCCATTTTGTCATGATGCACCACTCTCTATTTCAAGTTTGTCATGATGCACCACTCTTGATTTCCATTTTGTCATGATGCACCACTCTCAATTTCCACGTTGTCATGAGGCGACACTCTCTATTTCCATTTTGTCATGATGCACCACTCTCTATTTCCATTTTGTCATGATACACCACTCGTTATTTCCATTTTGTCATGATACACCACTCTCTATTTCCATTTTGTCATGATGCAACACTTGATTTCCATTTTGTCATGATGCAACACTTGATTTCCATTGTGTCATGATATAACTCTCTATTTCCATTTTGCCATGATGCACCACTCTCTATTTCCACGTTGTCATGAGGCGACACTCTCTATTTCCATTTTGTCATAATGCAACACTCTCTATTTCCATTTTGTCATGATGCACCACTCTCTATTTCCATTTTGTCCCTGTTATTTTGCTCTGTCACGATACAACCCTCCCTATACACCCTGTCATGATACAAGACTCTCTATTTTTACCCTGACATGATGTGACTATCTTTTCCTGCCTTGTCATTCTTCGCTTCTTCCTAGTCATGATACGACACTGTTTTTCTGCATGATCATGAAATGATATCTGCCTGGTCGTGATTCAACTCTGTATTTCTGTGTGGTTATAATGCGACCTTATTTGGACCTGGCCGCAATGCGATTTTATACTACCCCTAATAAAAAAACTCCATAGGGTTAACATTGGGTCACTGTATTCGGTCTAGAGTTCAGAAAAATGAAAAATATCGCTTTAGTGGGATACACCTGACAAATGACATCATTTCTTAATGTAGAAGTAATTTAGATGGGCGGGGTAGGATAAATTCTAAACCAAACTCAAGTTAGTCATATTATTGTTTGTTGCACTCTGGCAAAATCGCGCATTTCTACTCTCGGCTTCGCCTCGCACACTAATATGCGATCTTGCTGTTGTGCGATAAACAACAACACGGCTAACTCTCGTTTAGTTTCTCCATAGTATTTCTGTGTGCTGGTGATGTGACTGTAGTGATACATATTTCTGTGCCGTCTTGTCTTGATGCAACTCTCTATTTCTGCCCAGTAATGATACAAATTTTTATTTCTGCCTGGTTGTGATAGGACATGGTCCGCCATAGACTTAACATAGGCAAATTTTATGTGGCATTATGTGATATAAAGTGTTTTTTATGCCACTAGAGTAATAAAAAAAATTGACCAATCAGAGACCAGGATGTCAGCTACTACGAAAAAAGTTCCGGTTGCACTCAAAATGCCCATTCAGATGTTGCTAGCATGATACAGAAAAATCGAAAATATGAACTCACACCTGAAGTGTATAGACGGGGTAGGATAAATACAGAACCGAACTCGAGTTAGCCTGACTAGTTTTCAAGCCACTCCGGTCAGGTCTGCTACTCACTAAACTCGGTTATCGCCTCGTGTAGTAATATACGACCTGTCCGTCGTGGCATAAAAACTAGTCGGGCTAAGTCTCGTTCAGTTCTATTTAATTCTGCATGATCATGGTGCGTATTTCTGCCCAGTCTTGATATGCATCTGTATTTCTGGCTAGTCATGGCATGGCCCTCTCTCTGTTATGTCCCGCTCTCCTCACAGTTATGGTATTGCGACTCTCTCTATTTCTCCCCTGTCATGATGCAACTGCCTATTTCCATTTTGTCATGATGCAACTGCCTATTTCCATTTTGTCATGATGCACCATTCTCTATTTCCATTTTGTCATGATGCACCACTCTTGATTTCCATTTTGTCATAATGCAGCTCTCTATTTCCATTTTGTCATGATGCAACTCTCTACTTCCATTTTGTCATAATGCAACACTCTTTATTTCCATTTTGTCATGATGCAACTCTCTACTTCCATTTTGTCATGAGGCGACTCTCTCTATTTCTCCCCTGTCATGATGCAACTGCCTATTTCCATTTTGTCATGATGCAACTCTGTATTTCCATTATGGCATGATGCACCACTCTCTATTTCCAGTTTGTCATGATGCGACTCTCTCTATTTCCATTTTGTCATGATGCAACACTCGATTTTGATTTTTGTCATAACACTCGATTTCCATTTTGTCATGATGCACCACTCTCTATTTCAAGTTTGTCATGATGCACCACTCTTGATTTCCATTTTGTCATGATGCACCACTCTCAATTTCCACGTTGTCATGAGGCGACACTCTCTATTTCCATTTTGTCATGATGCACCACTCTCTATTTCCATTTTGTCATGATACACCACTCGTTATTTCCATTTTGTCATGATACACCACTCTCTATTTCCATTTTGTCATGATGCAACACTTGATTTCCATTTTGTCATGATGCAACACTTGATTTCCATTGTGTCATGATATAACTCTCTATTTCCATTTTGCCATGATGCACCACTCTCTATTTCCACGTTGTCATGAGGCGACACTCTCTATTTCCATTTTGTCATAATGCAACACTCTCTATTTCCATTTTGTCATGATGCACCATTCTCTATTTCCATTTTGTCCCTGTTATTTTGCTCTGTCACGATACAACCCTCCCTATACACCCTGTCATGATACAAGACTCTCTATTTTTACCCTGACATGATGTGACTATCTTTTCCTGCCTTGTCATTCTTCGCTTCTTCCTAGTCATGATACGACACTGTTTTTCTGCATGATCATGAAATGATATCTGCCTGGTCGTGATTCAACTCTGTATTTCTGTGTGGTTATAATGCGACCTTATTTGGACCTGGCCGCAATGCGATTTTATACTACCCCTAATAAAAAAACTCCATAGGGTTAACATTGGGTCACTGTATTCGGTCTAGAGTTCAGAAAAATGAAAAATATCGCTTTAGTGGGATACACCTGACAAATGACATCATTTCTTAATGTAGAAGTAATTTAGATGGGCGGGGTAGGATAAATTCTAAACCAAACTCAAGTTAGTCATATTATTGTTTGTTGCACTCTGGCAAAATCGCGCATTTCTACTCTCGGCTTCGCCTCGCACACTAATATGCGATCTTGCTGTTGTGCGATAAACAACAACACGGCTAACTCTCGTTTAGTTTCTCCATAGTATTTCTGTGTGCTGGTGATGTGACTGTAGTGATACATATTTCTGTGCCGTCTTGTCTTGATGCAACTCTCTATTTCTGCCCAGTAATGATACAAATTTTTATTTCTGCCTGGTTGTGATAGGACATGGTCCGCCATAGACTTAACATAGGCAAATTTTATGTGGCATTATGTGATATAAAGTGTTTTTTATGCCACTAGAGTAATAAAAAAAATTGACCAATCAGAGACCAGGATGTCAGCTACTACGAAAAAAGTTCCGGTTGCACTCAAAATGCCCATTCAGATGTTGCTAGCATGATACAGAAAAATCGAAAATATGAACTCACACCTGAAGTGTATAGACGGGGTAGGATAAATACAGAACCGAACTCGAGTTAGCCTGACTAGTTTTCAAGCCACTCCGGTCAGGTCTGCTACTCACTAAACTCGGTTATCGCCTCGTGTAGTAATATACGACCTGTCCGTCGTGGCATAAAAACTAGTCGGGCTAAGTCTCGTTCAGTTCTATTTAATTCTGCATGATCATGGTGCGTATTTCTGCCCAGTCTTGATATGCATCTGTATTTCTGGCTAGTCATGGCATGGCCCTCTCTCTGTTATGTCCCGCTCTCCTCACAGTTATGGTATTGCCATCTCTCCATGCCACCTTTATTACAAACTGGTTTTTTTTTTACATTTTATGGGTTAGTGGTGGCTTGTCGCGCTGTTGCCCTAGATCCCTATTACTGATACTCTGAAATATGCGCCCGTCGGCTCTCAATCAATCTGCCCACGCTCTGCCCACACCCTGCCCACACCCTGCCCACACCCTGCTCACATCCTGCCCACACCCTGCCCACATTCTGCCCACACCCTGCCCACACCCTGCCCTCACCCTGCCCTCACCCTGCCCACACCCTGCCCACACCCTGCCCACACCTTGCCCCACACCCTGCCCTCACCCTGCCCACACCCTGCCCACACCCTGCCCACACCCTGTCCTTACCCTGCCCTCCCCCTGCCCTCACCCCGCCCATACCCCGCCCTCACCCTGCCCACACCCTGCCCACACCCTGCCCACACCCTGCCCACACCCTGCCCACACCCTGCCCACACCCTGCCCACACCCTGCCCTCACCCTGCCTACACCCTGCCCACACCCTGCCCACACCCTGCCCTCACCCTGCCCACACCCTGCCCACACCCTGCCCACACCCTGCCCCACACCCTGCCCTCACCCTGCCCACACCCTGCCAACACCCTGCCCACACCCTGTCCTTACCCTGCCCTCCCCCTGCCCTCACCCTGCCCACACCCTGCCCACACCCTGCCCTCACCCTGCCCACACCCTGCCCACACCCTGCCCACACCCTGCCCACACCCTGCCCGCACCCTGCCCACACCCTGCCCACACCCTGCCTACACCCTGCCCACACCCTGCCCTCACCCTGCCCTCACCCTGACCGCACCCTGCCCACACCCTGCCCACACCCTGCCCTCACCCTGCCCTCACCCTGCCCACACCCTGCCCACACCCTGCCCACACCCTGCCCAAACCCTGCCCACACCCTGCCCTCACCCTGCCCTCACCCTGCCCGCACCCTGCCCACACCCTGCCCACACCCTGCCCTCACCCTGCCCTCACCCTGCCCACACCCTGCCCACACCCTGCCCTCACCCTGCCCACACCCTGCCCACACCCTGCCCACACCCTGTCCTTACCCTGCCCTCCCCCTGCCCTCACCCTGCCCACACCCTGCCCACACCCTGCCCTCACCCTGCCTACACCCTGCCCACACCCTGCCCACACCCTGCCCTCACCCTGCCCTCACCCTGCCCGCACCCTGCCCACACCCTGCCCACACACTGCCCTCACCCTGCCCTCACCCTGCCCACACCCTGCCCACACCCTGCCCACCCTGCCCACACCCTGCCCTCACCCTGCCCTCACCCTGCCTGCCCACACCCTGCCCACACCCTGCCCACACCCTGCCCTCACCCTGCCCTCACCCTGCCTGCCCACACCCTGCCCACACCCTGCCCACACCCTGCCCACACCCTGCCCACACCCTGCCCACACCCTGCCCACACCCTGCCCTCACCCTGCCCACACCCTGCCCACACCCTGCCCACACCCTGTCCTTACCCTGCCCTCCCCCTGCCCTCACCCTGCCCACACCCTGCCCACACCCTGCCCTCACCCTGCCTACACCCTGCCCACACCCTGCCCACACCCTGCCCACACCCTGCCCACACCCTGCCCTCACCCTGCCCTCACCCTGCCCTCACCCTGCCCGCACCCTGCCCACACCCTGCCCACACCCTGCCCACACCCTGCCCACACCCTGTCCTTACCCTGCCCTCCCCCTGCCCTCACCCTGCCCACACCCTGCCCACACCCTGCCCTCACCCTGCCTACACCCTGCCCACACCCTGCCCACACCCTGCCCTCACCCTGCCCTCACCCTGCCCGCACCCTGCCCACACCCTGCCCACACCCTGCCCTCACCCTGCCCTCACCCTGCCCACACCCTGCCCACACCCTGCCCACACCCTGCCCACACCCTGCCCTCACCCTGCCCTCACCCTGCCCTCACCCTGCCCGCACCCTGCCCACACCCTACCCACACCCTGCCCTCACCCTGCCCTCACCCTGCCTGCCCACACCCTGCCCACACCCTGCCCACACCCTGCCCACACCCTGCCCACACCCTGCCCACACCCTGCCCACACCCTGCCCACACCCTGCCCTCACCCTGCCTACACCCTGCCCACACCCTGCCCACACCCTGCCCTCACCCTGCCCACACCCTGCCCACACCCTGCCCACACCCTGCCCCACACCCTGCCCTCACCCTGCCCACACCCTGCCCACACCCTGCCCACACCCTGTCCTTACCCTGCCCTCCCCCTGCCCTCACCCTGCCCACACCCTGCCCACACCCTGCCCTCACCCTGCCCACACCCTGCCCACACCCTGCCCACACCCTGCCCACACCCTGCCCACACCCTGCCCGCACCCTGCCCACACCCTGCCCACACCCTGCCCACACCCTGCCCAAACCCTGCCCACACCCTGCCCACACCCTGCCCACACCCTGCCCACACCCTGCCCACACCCTGCCCACACCCTGCCCGCACCCTGCCCACACCCTGCCCACACCCTGCCCACACCCTGCCCACACCCTGCCCACACCCTGCCCGCACCCTGCCCACACCCTGCCCACACCCTGCCCACACCCTGCCCACACCCTGCCCAAACCCTGCCCACACCCTGCCCACACCCTGCCCACACCCTGCCCACACCCTGCCCTCACACTGCCATACACCCTGCCCACACCCTGCCCACACCCTGCCTACACCCTGCCCTCACCCTGCCCACACCCTGCCCTCACCCTGCCCATACCCTGCCCACACCCTGCCCACACCCTGCCCACACCCTACCCGCCCCTGCCCGTACTCTCGCCAGCCCACCTCATGTTTAGACACTGTAAGCCTCCATTTTGCATTCCCCTCTGGACAGAACCGTTTTTAGGGTTCTGAAGCATCTTCTAAATAGTGATCCCCACCGAAGCTGCTCACACCGCTACAACTCTGACTGCTGAGGCTGAGGGCGTTTTGTGGCGTATTAAAAGCATATTGGATAATTCGCCTTGGAAATTAAAGCTCATGTCAATTTCCTGGAAATTTCATATGAATCAAGTATTATATAACACATATTTAACTTAAAAGTCGGGTGTGAACGTGCTAGATTTTGATTTAAAGATCAACATTATGATAATTCTCCAAAAGACTATATAGCAATACAAAACAGTTGGTATATATATAGTAAAACCCATGTCACTTTCCTCAAATCTTCACAGAATATAGTAGATGTATAGTAGGGGTACCACCATCAATTGCAGGATATGCTTTTAACCAGCAGGGCGATATCATGTGTCCCAGTTGCTTAAGTCGGGCACCCACTACTTTGACACACTCTAATAGGATGGTTGAACGATTTTGTGTCGTAGTTTGTTAGAGTTAAAAGCATATTGGACAACTTGACTCTTGTCAATTTCCTGGAAATTCAATGTGGATTGAGTATCATATTAACATATTGATCTAGAATAGCATATGATAAAATATACATTGGTGATGATATGTAATAAAACCTTTATAGACATCATATGATCTCAGGTAGATTTTTCGTGACAAGTTCCTTAAATCAGTCGTCACTGATTTGTATTCCTATATCTATATGGCCGAACACTCTATGATTACATCACGCTATTGGGGGTGGAATAACTAGCATATACTGCCCTAGGTTGACGTTTACTACCCTAGGTTGACCTTTTGACCAATCAGATTGACTCTTAGAGAATTAATATGAAAAGTGCAGTGAGGAGAAACATAGAGTGTCAAGTTACTCGATAAGGTCGGATCTGGCTTTACATTTGATGGTGGGTAAGAAAATAACGCTATTTATCATTATTAAAGTACATTTGAAGGTATATGGGAACAGGCAACCCTGGTGAGGAGTGCCAAAGTTGCTCGGAAAAATTACTGCCTGTGGCTACGCAATGGGCAGTAATTTTTCCGAGCCTTACCTCATTACTTTGACTTTCTCTCACCGGAACATAGTTTCCCTCTTTTTCCCAATCCTTGCCCTACTCTATCATAAAACTGGATGAGGTTTAATCTTGGCCACCGTATTCTACGACTGGAGTTTGGCAAAGTGACTTCATGAGGCGAAGCCGAGTGAAGTCCGGAGCCAAAACTTCAGGAATGGAATGTGGTGGCCAAGATTAAAACGAATCAGGTTTTGGTTTTATCCTACCCGTCTCCTCAATTTTGGAATATTACGTGATAATAATGCTGTACGCCACTAGTGGCATATAAAACTCCACATGTCAGTCAGCGTGGCATACGGAAAACCCAATGTTACGCCTATGGGATTTTATATTAGGGGTGGGATCAAAACTTATACATGATGATATGAAGGAGTAAACCTTTTCAGGAACCTTCATCAAACTGTCTCGAACACGTACTTCGAGTCAATCTCAAGATATTCTCGGGAAATGTATAAATCTATGTGCTGTCAAAAACATTACTTCAATACTCGGTGGCCTCTGACATAGGAAGCAAGCAGTGTCAGCCAACTTCTGCGAAATGAGACCTCAGAAAACAATTCGCCACAAGAAACAATGCAAGGTGCAATAACCTCTGATCTCATTAAGATGACAGAAACCAAATCTGTGTAAAATACTGTTAGTAACAGTGTAAGGTGAGCGGAGGCTGAGGTGAGGGGTCCGTGTGAGGCGGAGGATGAGGGGAAGGGTGTGGCTCATCATTCAAGGGCTGTCTCTGTATAGGCCCGTTTCCATTGGACGATTTCTATAGTCAGGAACCAACAGTTATTTGCTCACCCACCATCAAACCCAAAGCCAGATCCAACCTTATCGAGTAACTGACACTCTATGTTTTCTCCCCACTGCGCTTTTCATATGAATTTTATAAAAGACGATATTATTGGTCTAAATGTCAACCTTGGGCAGTTTAGGAAATCTATGCTGTTTTCGTCGGCCAATGGAAACAAGGTCATAGTTTGTGTGAGTGTGGGTTGCAGAACCTCCTGTCGGGCAGTATGTTAATTAGCCGGGATCTCTGTCTCCCGTTCTCCCGGTTATTAGTCATCAGGACTCTTCCTTCTTCTCCTGCGTACGTCTAACTGTGTCGGCAGACAGTGCACACTCACAGCGCACCCCTCAGTACATTATTCTACACCACAGTCTGCACTATGAGAAGGAACTGATCGAGATCTGTAACCACTGAAGATATGACATGAGTTATAGTTGTAGTGTAATCATGGAGTCCAATTCCATCGGCAGATTATTAGGCACAGATCTACAGTCGGGAACCACTGATAGATATTTTTGGTATACAGGATTGGTGAAAGGAAACCAGTCTTGCAGTTACTTCTCACAAATTAATTTGGTATAGATTTTTTAACAAGGACATCACCGACAAATTTTATCAAAGAAAATATATGTATACCTGGAAAAATACAATAAAAACAATGTATACAAGGCACCCCCAAAAATAAATTGATATTGACATACAGTCAGTGGCAACAGCAAAAGACCTTTAGGGTAGCTTAAGAAATCTAGGCTGTTTTCGTTGGCCAATGGAAACGAGGTTATCTTGTGCGTGTTTATGTGGGAGAACCTCCTGCCGGGCAGTATGTTAATTAACTGGGATCTCTGTCTCCCGTTCTCCCGGTTATTAGTCATCAGGACTCCTCCTTCTTCTCCTGCGTATGTCTAGCTGTGGCGGCAGACAGTGCACACTCACAGCGCACCCCTCAGAGCATTATTCTACACCACAGTCTGTACTATGAGAAGGAACTGCTCTGAGATCTGTAACCACTGAAGATATAACATGAGTTATAGTTGTGGCGTAATCATGAGGTCCAATTCCATCGGCAGACTATTTGGCACAGATCTGTGGTCGGGAACCACCGATAGATATTTTTGGTATACGACGCCGGATTGGTAAAAGGAAACCAGTCTTGCAGTTACTTCTCACAGCTTAATTTGGTATAGATTTTTTAAAAGGACATACCGAGAGATTTTATCAAAGAAAATATATGTATACCTGGAAAAATACAATAAAAACAATGTACACAAGGCACCCCCAAAAATAAATTGATACTGACATACAGTCAGTGGCAACAGCGAAAGACCTTTAGGGCAGCTTCAGAAATCTATGCTGTTTTCGTCAGCCAATGGAAACGAGGTTATTGTGTGCATGTATATATGGGGGAGCCTCCTGCCGGGCAGTATGTTAATCAGCCGGGATCTCTGTCTCCCGTTCTCCCGGTTATTAGTCATCAGAACTCTTCCTTCTTCTCCTGTGTACGTCTAGCTGTGTCGGCAGACAGTGCACACTCACAGCTCAACCCTCAGTACATTATTCTACACCACAGTCTGTACTATGAGAAGGAACTGCTTCGAGATCTGTAACTGCTGAAAATGTGACATGAGTTATTATAGAGGAAACCCATGCTCTGAGATCTGTAACCACTGAAAATATGACATGAATTTTAGTCGTGGAGTAATCATAAACTCCATTTCCATTGGCCAATTATTTGACACAGATCTGCAGTCAGGAACCACCAGATTGGTGAATGGAAATACAACTTGCAGACAATGCTTACAGATTAAATTGGTCGACCACTGACAGATTTTATCATAAATCTGTGTACCTTGAAAATATAGTAAAATCAGTGTATACAAGGCACCCTCACCAATAAATGGATACCAACAGACTTTTAGAGTAGCTAAAAGAATCTATGCCATTTATGTCAGCCAATGGAAACAAGGTTGTTGAGTGCATGTGTGTGTTTGCCGTAGAGCCTCCTGCCGGGCAGTATGTTGATTAGCACGGACCTCTGTCTCCCGTTCTCCAGGTTATTAGTCATCAGAACTCTTCCCTCTTCTCCTGCGTATGTCTAGCTGTGTGGGCAGACAGTGCACACTCACAGCACACCCCTCAGAGCATTATTCTACACCACAATCTGTACTATGAGAAGGAACTGCTTCAAGATCTGTAACTGTTGAAGATATGACATGAGTTATAGTTGTGGTGTAATCATGAAGTCCAATTCCATCGGCAGATTATTAAGCACAGATCTGCAGTCGGGAACGACCGATAGATATTTTTGATATACGACGCCGGATTGGTAAAAGGAAACCAGTCTTGCAATTACTCTTCACAGATTAATTTAGTATAGATTTCTTTAAAAGGACATCACTGAGAGATGTGTGATATCACATAGCAGACCCAAACTGATGGTGTATTTTTGGTGGCTATGGATCACTGCAGTTCAGATCTTACGCCTATCACTGACCAATTGGCTAACATTTATGACCTCATTGCCCATTGGGTATCTTTTTAACCATACTCCATGGATGGTGAGTATGACTTCCCATTGTTAAGTTATCAGGGAAAATGTACCAAGTGTGAGATGAAGAACGAGTCATCAGGGACAGGTGGATGGTGGTTATTATGGTCAATATCTGGGTGTTTAATTCTGTTTGTAGGAGGTGGGTGAGGATTATTACAGTTAATATCTGAGTGTTTTATTCTGTTTGTGGGAGGTGGGTGAGGGTTATTAGGGTTAATATCTGAGTGTTTCATTCTGTTTGTGGGAGGTGGGTGAGGGTTATTACAGTTAATATCTGAGTGTTTTATTCTGTTTGTGGGAGGTGGGTGAGGGTTATTAGGGTTAATATCTGAGTGTTTCATTCTGTTTGTGGGAGGTGGGTGAGGGTTATTACAGTTAATATCTGTGCATTTAATTCTGTTTGTGGAAGGTGGGTGAGGGTTATTATGGTCAATATCTGGGTGTTTAATTCTGTTTGTAGGAGGTGGATGGTGGTTATTATGGTCAATATCTGGGTGTTTAATTCTGTTTGTAGGAGGTGGATGGTGGTTATTATGGCAAATATCTGGGTGTTTGATTTTGTTTGTGGGAGGTGGGTGAGGGTTATCACGGTTAATATCTGGGTTTTTATTCTGTTTGTGGGAGGTGGGTGAGGGTTATTACGGTTAATATCTGAGTGTTTCATCTTGTTTGCGGGAGGTGGGTGAGGGTTATTACAGTTAATATCTGAGTGTTTCATTCTGTTTGTGGGAGGTGGATGAGGGTTATTATGGTTAATATCTGGGTGTTTAATTCTGTTTGTGTGAGGTGGGTGAGGGTTATTACAGTTAATATCTATGTGTCTTGTTCTGTTTGTGTGAGGTGGGTGAGGGTTATTACAGTTAATATCTATGTGTCTTGTTCTGTTTGTGGGAGGTGGGTGAGGGTTATTACAGTTAATATCTGGGTGTTTAATTCTGTTTGTGGGAGGTGGGTGAGGGTTATTAGGGTTAATATCTGGGTGTTTTATTCTGTTTGTGGGAGGTGGATGACTGTTATTATGGTCAATATCTGAGTGTGTTTTATTCTGGTTATGAGAGGTGGATAACGATTATTAGTTAGTATCAAAAATGGTTCCTTGGGATTTATTTTAATTCTACATGAGTAAATCCAGTTTATCCATTCGTAATAAGCAAAACAGGCCAATTTACATTTGCTAGATTTACATAGAAAATGTACTGAAAATATGGTTTTCTTCAATTCCTTCAAAAACAAGGACAGTGAACTATAACTTTTAATACCTAAATAAGTTGTACTATATATGTACTATATTCTGTGAAAGTTTGAGGGAAATGACATGGCTTTTACTATGTGAAAAATACTTTTT
Source organism: Alentia gelatinosa (assembly GCA_950022655.1). Lineage (NCBI taxonomy): Eukaryota > Metazoa > Annelida > Polychaeta > Phyllodocida > Polynoidae > Alentia > Alentia gelatinosa. The sequence continues at coordinate 136,946,660 of OX465580.1, read as the reverse complement.
GATAAAAAATTATCATAATATTGATCTATACATAAAAAAATAGCATGGAGACCCCCGATTTGTAAGTAAGATATGTGTTCTACAACACTTGGAGATCATCATATACATTTTCAGGAAACTGACATTGGTTTTAATTTTCAAGCCAAATTGTCCAATATCCCTTTAATATCTGAATGTGTTTTGTTGTGTTTGTGAGAGGTGGGTGATGATTATTACAGTTAATATCTGAGTGTTTTTTCATTCTCGTTGTGGGTGGTAAATAACGATTATGGTTTGTATCTGAGTGTGTTTCGTTTTGTTTGTGGAAGGTAGATGATGATAATCACAGTTAATATTCTGTGTGTTATGTTTTCTTTGTGGAAGGTAGATTATAACAGTTAATATCTCTGTGTGTTTTGTTTGTGGAAGGTAGATGATGAAATATTCTATGTGTTGTGTTTTCTTTGTGAAAGGTAGACTATTACAGTTAATATCTATGTGTGTTTTGTTTGTGGAAGGTAGATAATTACAGTTAATATTCTGTGTGTTATGTTTTCTTTATGTAAAGTAGATAATTACAGTTAATATTCTGTGTGTTATGTTTGTGGAAGGTAGATAATTACAGTTAATATTCTGTGTGTTATGTTTTCTTTGTGTGAGGTAAATGATTACCGTTAATATTCTGAGTGTTATGTTTTCTTTGTAGAAGGTAGATAATTACAGTTAATATTCTGAGTGTTATATTTTCTTTGTGTAAAGTAGATTATTACAGTTAATATCTCTGTGTGTTTTGTGCTCTTTGTCCGAGGCTCATGCCGATGACCTTTATGGGTCCGCCATTTTTCCGGGGGTCGGGAGGTTGGAGGGGAGCGTGTGGGTGTGTGTGTGGGGGGGTGGGGGGGGGAGGGGTCGGAGGTACGGGGGGGGGTGGATTCCAGGGGGCGCTGTGAGTGGCAGGTCTCCGTTTCCGGGCCGCCCGTCTCGTCTTACCCGATACAACGATCAGCGCCGCCTGCCGGCTGTAAGGCGACACCTTGCAGAACGCGGCAGAAGCTCACATCCGAGTCGGAGATCAGTTTTCTCCAGATTTAATCGACAAAATAATCTTCATTAAAGTCTCCCAGGATGTGCTTTGATGATAAAGATGCAAAGAATTGGTACAGAATTCGTGCTCACACTGACATCTGGGACCTGTTTCACTAGTTTCGTGACAAAAGTGTTAGACAGACATGAAAAGCGGCACCAACAGTGCAAGAAACAGGTCCATGATGTGTAGATTTGTCTAATTCTTATGTTTTGGGGTCTGTCTTTTCCTAAGGGCAGCTACTTGTGTTGTCACGAAACTAGACACCCCCAATGTCTGTATGGTGTCACAGACATGTCACGAAACTAGTGAAACAGGTCCAAGGACTGTGTCTGTGTTAAATATATCACCTCGCGTAGTAATCATTATCTCACTCCTTGTATTTTTTCTCCATAGACTTAACATTGGTGACTCGTATCCAACACCCATGACATATTTAGGAAAAATATCCAATATGGGATTATGTCACAAATGTTAGCACATTAGTCAATGTGAAGGATGAGATGAAATCAGAAACCTATTCAAGTTTAGGGTCAGAGCTGGATTCCATCTCGTTTAAATCTTGTGGATTACAATGCGATTAAAACTCGATGGGATACTTAGTAGAAACCGAACGAGAGTTAGACTTGACAATGTTTATGCCACGACGGGAAGGTCGCGTATTACTACACGAGGCGTAGCCGAGTGTAGTGAGGAGCAGACCTGACCAGAGTGGCATAGACATTGACAAGTCTAACTCGAGTTCGGTTTCGTATTTATCCTACCTCGTCTATGCTTTTGTATTACTAAAAGATAAATATTGAGTCAATGACCGACAGACCTTTTTTTCATAGTAGCTGACATCCTGCTCTCTGATTGGTCAATATTGTTATTACTCTAGTGGCATAAAAAACACTTTATGTCACGGCCTGCCACATAAAATTTCCCTATGTTAAGTCTATGGCGGTTTTTTTTAGGGGTAGGATAAGAGCTCAGACCCTAACGTTCGTAGGTTTCCTTTTGTGATATATATACATCTTCCGAAGTATAATACTCGAAGTAAAGAGAAAACTGGCATCAGTCAACCAAATAATTACTTGATAAAGTCAACTTACGACCCGCAACGTTGTAAACAATAAAAGCCAATCATAAAACCGAATTTTGGAAAGCTATTGAGTTGTACTTGCTACTGCAATCAAGACATATTCCATATTGACTGGTTTCAGATACAAGTGGCAGTATGAACCGAGGAGTTGACGCGTAGTAATATCCGAGCGTATGCAGAGACAACTCCCAGGAGCATACAACCGCTTTTATCTGAAACCGATCTATATTTTATTTATTATCCACCTTTTACTAACAAGTGGCGTACTGACCTTAGTTGATTTAGTGCGCATTATTTTTTCATATGCACTATTTTCTCTGTTTGCGACGGCATTTGCAACCCGGAGCAAACAACATATCTGTATGCTCTGGGAATGGTGATACACACTCCCTGTGTGTTTTCTATGGAGACTTTGTATTAAGTGAATATATCAGTATGTGCCGGGTATGGTGATACACACTGCCCATGTGTTTTCTATGGAGACTTTGTATTAGGTGGATATATCTGTATGCTCCAGGTATGTCCCTATGTGTTTTCTATGGACACCTTGTATTAGGTGGATATATCTGTATGTTCCGTGTATGGTGATACAAACTCCCTATGTGTTTTCTATGGAGACTTTGTATTCGGTGGATATATCTGTATGTTCCGGGTATGTCCCTATGTGTTTTCTATGGACACCTTGTATTAGGTGGATATATCTGTATGTTCCGTGTATGGTGATACAAACTCCCTATGTGTTTTCTATGGACACCTTGTATTAGATGGATATATCTGTATGCTCTGGGTATGGTGATACACACTCCCTATTTGTTTTCTATGGACACTTTGTATTAGATGGCTATATCTGTATGTTCCGGGTATGTCCATACACACTCCCTATGTGTTTTCTAATGACACTTTGTATTAGGTCATATATCTGTATGTCCTGGTTATGGTGATACACAATCCCTATGTGTTTTCTATAGACACTTTGTATTAGGTGGATATATCTGTATGCTCTGGGTATGATAATACACACTCCCTATTTGTTTTCTATGGACACTTTGTATTAGGTGGATATATAAATCTGTATGCTCTGGGTATGTCCATACACAATCCCTATGCGTTTTCTATAGACACTTTGTATTAGGTGGATATATCTGTATGCTGCGGGTATGATAATACACACTCCCTATTTGTTTTCTATGGACACTTTGTATTAGGTGGATATATAAATCTGTATGCTCTGGGTATGTCCATACACAATCCCTATGCGTTTTCTATAGACACTTTGTATTAGGTGGATATATCTGTATGCTGCGGGTATGGTGATACACACTCCCTATGTGTTTTCTATGGACACTTTGTATTAGGTGGATATATCTGTATGCTGCGGGTATGTAGATACAAACTCCCTATGTGTTTTCTATGGACACTTTGTATTAGATAGATAATACAATATTCGCCGTTTGCTACTCAGTAGTTGAAGTATGAGCCATGTCAGAGCTTGTCAAGTATTGTTATCAGGTTTTTTTTATTTTTCATGTTGAAGAGGATTGTATGATACGCGACGCCATCAATAATTAGATGTAACTAGGTCAACTTCTACTTCTCACTAAGGAGGTGCATGATGGGAAGATGTCTAGTTCAGATAATGCCGCTAGATGGCGATAGGAGGCAGAGACGCCGATCCGCGTAATGATATCCTGCACGTAAATAGTGCCTCTTATCTCAGCGGAGGGATACATCTTATACGTGTCGTGGGACTACTTTTTTACTGTCTCAATTGCTCTGTGCTTGTAGCTCACTGCATGTATTCCTACACTAGGGAATCTAGGAGGGCTTTTTTGATCGATTAGAATTATGCATATATATGTATAATTCTGCTTTCCTACATATCTCGTCTATATGTGACTTGAATTATCAGGGCTCAATGGCTAATTGGGTTTTTTCATTGATTGATAATATTCCTTAGACTGGGTCCAGTCCCTGCATACTATAGCTACCCTCCTTGCTGGGATACAGGGACTGGTACAATTGGGCCAGTCAGAGAAGGATACATACATGTACTATAATGAAATTTATTCTGATTATTTTTAATCATTTAATGAATGCTCATAATCAAAGACTTGAGCAAGTCTAAATGTTCCTATGCAGGGTGAGATAAATCAGAAACCCACTCTAGGAAAATAACTAGGTCTGCACTCCACCTCGTTTGACCACTACGTAATTCACACAGCTTACCTTCGTGAATTACTCCACGGTCAAACTCGATGATTTTAAAAATAAAAAAGAATTAACACCGTGAAATATATGAAATCTCCCCTTAACGTTGGTAGGAAGCTGTCTGATAATCTTCCTAGGGAAATACAGCATATAGAATCAGATGAGTTTTTCAAGATGAAAATCAAGGAAATTGGAGTGGTAACGCAAAATAATTAAAAATGAGCTAGATCCTAAAATCTGTTCATTTAGGAACTTACCTGGTATTAGAATCATAAATAAAATTTGCTAGTATTTTCCACTAGAATGAGTTATTATACTAACGTGCTTACAGGAATGGTTTTGGAGAACTAGACTCGATCAAGAAATCGGTCAGTATCAGTAACTTATGATAGGGGTAGAGAAGGGTGGGTTAAGAGGGAGGTATGGTGTGTCTGTGAGTTTGTATGTGTGGTACTATGTCTATGTTTGTGCTATTATCGGTATTCAATGGAAGAACGCTGCGTGACGCGGCGAATTGTATGTCGTTATATGTGTGTTATCAAATAAAAGAGAATAAAAAAATAGGGACCGAGTTATTTTCATCTCATGAGTTTCCCTCTTATTGGTATGCGTGTGTTCCTACACTGTGAAATCCGGGTGGGTTTTAATTGACTCATATATACACTAAGGTGCTGAACAGAGGGGACACACCCTATGAACACACAAAGCACAGCACTGATCTATAACACACTCCAACAAACAACCCAACACCATCTCAATTTTCACACACCTCTCAGATCCCGATGAGAATCAGAGTGAGGCTGACACAGGGGAATCCCCACTCAGGTCTCACAACACAGAATACCAACACACTGCATCGCTCGAGCAAACTACGGCAAATTCGTCGCTGCAATGATAGGCTTCTGGGTGGCGACTATTTTTTGACGGAGATTTGCTGTCAATTCAAACTTAACCTGGTTTGACAGATCTAAAAGTGTGACAACACTAGAACTATTATTTATAAGCAAGATTACACTGTCTTACATCTTTCTGAGTGGTATAGCATCGTTTTATATTCAGTAGGAACAAGAAGTTAGAGATGTTGTCACTCAGTTCAGAAGATGACAGTTGAATGTTTACGTCAAATCCTAAAACTCTTATGAACTAATGATATCATTTCCAAAGTCATCAAACGGTTACCACTTAGATAATTTAAAGAAATATATCAATGCATTTACAAATGTAACTGGGGCAACTGCTAGACACACTACACAGCTAGGAACTACATTCTCTTGGTTGGGTAGTACTACATCGCCCGTAAAAAGACGCGGAGGGAACATCTTAAAATCCTAAGATTGTAAAGAGTCCATGATTGCAGAGACAGGTTTTGCTTTACGATAAACTGGAGCGGTGCTGTGTGAGAATACCAACTCAATCACTCAGGTCTTGCAATACAAAATACCAACTCAACCGCTCAGGTCTCACAACACAGAATACTAACTCAGCCGCTCAGGTCTCACAACACTGAATACCAACTCAACCACACAGGTCTCACAACACAGAATACTAACTCAGAGACTCAGGTCTCACAACACAGAATACTAACTCAGCCACTCAGGTCTCACATCACATAATACTAACTCAGAGTCTCACATCACAGAATACCAACTCAGTCACTCAGGTCTCACATCACAAAATACTAACTCAGCCACTCAGGTCTCACATCACAAAATACAAACTCAGCCACTCAGGTCTCACAATGCAGAATACTAACACAGAATCTCAGGTCTCACAACACAGAATACTAACTCAGCAATTCAGGTCTCACAATGCAGAATACTAACTCAGCCACTCTGGTCTCACAACGTAGAATTCTAAGTCAGTCCCCGCCGCCCGCCGCCAGCCTGAGACGACGCAAAGCGCGCTGCTTAGTATTTATCCTGTTTGTCAAATCACTATTGTGCCTCATGAATTATTCCCGATCGAAGGCGAGGATTTCTTAGAGAGGAGACTGAGGGCGGCGGCGTGAGGTGAATGAGGGGCGGGGCAGGTGCGGCACACAGGTGAGACGTGCTCAGTGGTTAACGTTAGACCTGTAAGCACAGGGGTGTGGGATCGAGTCCCACTGTAGACACTCCTTCATCCCCAGCAGTGGCAGATTTACTGCTGTATAAATGGGCAGTCCTTCTCATACCATTTTGTGGAAAGGAAAAGAAGATTGATACGTGCATTGATAATGGAAAATATTAATCTCACTCTAATGAAAGAATGATGAACGAAGTATTTGGAGGTAAACAACAAATAAACGGGTTTATTAAGTCATAGTATAACACAGTAAGACTAAAATACGTGTATCTCTCAGTGAGTTAAGATACGAAGTGACCGTATGACGTAATGCGTTGGTTACCGCGAGCAGTAGTGACAACAGTGACGTTACAGTCACCAGGGTAAAGTGACAACCAGGGTGACAACCTAGATACAGGTAACAAACGTGTTGTGAGGCTCTACAATTTATATCTATATAACGAGTTATATAATGATATATATATATATATATATATATATATATATATATATATATATATAGAATATAGGGTGTGGCAGGGATCGGGAGTGAGACCTGCCTTGAACTGAGTGCATTATGACCCTTCTCCTAATGAGAATAGAGAATGAAGGGTGTGGCAGGTGAGGGGGGCCTCATCTGACAAGAGAAGTAGGAATAAGATCATTGTGGAGATTACTGACGTTATAAGGTTTATCCTACCCCTAATATAAAATCCCATAGGCTTAGCATTGAGTTTCTGTATGCCACGCTGACTGGCATACAGAGTTTTATATGCCACTAGTGGCATACAGAATTGTTATCACGTAATATTCCAAAATTGAGGAGACGGGGTAGGATGAAATCAAAACCTGATTCGTTTTAATCTTGGCCACCGCATGCCACTCCTGAAGTTTTAGCTCTGGACTTCACTCGGCTTGGCCTCATGAGGTCACTATGCCAAACTCCAGTCATGGCATACGGCGGCCAAGATTAAAACTCATCCAGTTTTACGATAGTATTGAGGCTGTAATCAGGTGGGAAGGAGCAGTGACAGGTCAAGTTACGGGGAATGATGCCTACGGTGCACCCTCTCATAAGATCTCACACTCTCTAAGTCGTATTCTGTGCAAGGTTCTCACTGCGCTCTATGGAAGAAGAATTCTTAACGAACTAGGCTTAGAGCCTTGATAATCCACTGGCACACAGTATTGCCGCTAGGTGGCATCATTGAGATTATAGGAATCTTTGGTTGCATTGATGTACGTCTTTAGCACTGGAGGCAGGCCAGTGGATTCTCAAGGCTCTAAGCCTAGTTCGTTAAGAATTCCTCTCCATAAAGCATAGTGAGAGTACAGAATATTACTTAGAGAGTATGAGATCTTATGAGGGGGGTGCACCATCAGCACCTCACGTTAAATCAGGACAAATATTTTCTTGTTTTTCCTCTTTATTGATCATTATGATAAATTTACAGATACTTCACTGTGTGTTCTTATACATTCATGATACATTCAGTGACCAATGAAGATGGCCACCCTGTCTGCTACCTTTCAGTCTGCTGATTTTCATCAGGTGCCATGTATGGGATAAACAGCATAACTTCTTATTCCATTTCAGTTTGACAAGTGTGTTGTTAAATGACTGATTATAGTGTAGGGATAAATATGCCATTGAAAACATGGTAACCGAACTGTAGACATCCGGGAGGAGGAGAATAATCCAAGATGGTGAATGTTCCAATTCAGTCAATGTGTTTCCTAATAATGACAGAAAATTGTACCATTATCTTCTTCTCATAGAAACTACTATTACTTTGGCGCATACGGATGTATAGACCGTCACTTTACGAGGGTGGTTGTGGCCCCTAAGATTCGAGGTCAACTCTCGACTGTATAGCCCTCCCAAGGCGCTAGAAAATATTATATAAGGAGGTCAGGGTGAAGGTCGGGGTTTGCTGCGAATGCAGTCATTGGCTACTCAGTCTAATGTATTCCTTATATGGACTTAAGGTAATGGGACAACTCCATGCTGGTACAGTAAGTTATAGCTAGTAGTAGTGTGAAATGGGGAATTAAAGCGGGATTCATATGTATGGCTATATAAAGGGGACAGAGTTATTGTTTGTTCCTACGGTAATCACTAGGTGGCCAGTAGTATAACAGGCACCTTGTGGGGACAGAAGCTGTATTCTGGCTCTTTGTTCTTACGAAATCCAACTGCCTTTCAATGTTTTACCATGGTTCCCTTGACTCTCTACAACCATCCCAGAGCAGGATGACATAACGATTAAACCCAGGATATGGTGTTTTTCATATGGAACATTTTATAAACATATATGAGCAAGGCTAGAGTTGAGACACTTCCCAATTATCACTCACTTCTTTTGCACCTCCATCACTGAAGAACACCTACTTTTTCACCTCCATCACTGAAGAACACCTACTCAAGGGACGTCATGGCGGCGCCCATGGATCATAGGCAATATGCTGTATACTGGTATGGGCCTGATATAATTGATAATTAATACCCTCGCACCCGTAAAGAGAAGATTTAACTACTATCCGGTCTACCGGAGCCCACCGATGACAATATTCCAGTCCTAGTTCCTGTCAGTGCCATATAAGGCAGGATCCCCAGCAGGGTGGTAGGCTTTTGCTTATTTCATCCCGTTATTGTTCTCCATACGCTTAACGTTAGGATATTATACTCCACGGCCGTGAAGGTAGTGTATCGTAAGACTGGATGAGGTTTAATCTTGGCCACCGTATTCCACGACTGGAGTTTGGCAAAGTGATTTCATGAGGCGAAGCCGAGTGAAGTCTGGTGCCAAAACTTCAGGAGTGGAATGTGGTGGCCAAGATTAAAACGAATCAGGTTTTAATTTTATCCTACCCTATCTCCTCGATTTTGGAATATTACGTGATATCAATGCTGTATGCCACTAGTGGCATATAAAACTCCGTATGCCAGTCAGCGTGGCATACGGAAACCCAATGTTAAACCTATGGCATTTTATATTAGGGTAGGATAATGCCCAAAACTCAAGGGCTAAGTGGGTGATTTATTTTATCAATTCATAATGTCAAGTACAGTGAATTTCCTCGTAAGACAATCTCTTGCTTGGGATGGCTTTGTATAGACTTGTGTATTTTCTTGGTGGTTATGGAGGTTAGCTGGACCAGCTCCCACCAATATCAAGTTACCCCTGATATTAAGTTAACATAGAGTTAAGGTATGAATTATTTATAGGATCAGACCTGGGTCTCCTTGGTATAGGCCTTTAGAGTTAGGCCCGGCATCCACCTACTACGATATGGCTCCGATATGGTCTACGATGCACCTCCCGATACAAAATCAAAATCGTATCGGAAGGTCACCTAATATCGGGGCAGTTGACCACATTTCTGCGATTAGACACCGATAAAAAACCATACAATGCGTGGTGGATTGGCATGTGTAGACATATAAATGTCTACGATTTTGCACCTTCCAGATACGTCTCCGATATTTGCTTTTTGTATCTGTGCCATATCGACAGGTTTATAATTCTATCGGAGAAGCTTGACGCCAGGCTTAAATAATTTTGTTTTATTAAATCTGCAGACTTTGCATGTTTGGGAGGTAAGATACCGGCCAGCCAAACTTAACTTGATGAAGGCACCTACAGATATGATCTAATCAGTAGGGTAGCACTTTAAGATACAGGGAATCATCTAGATATAATCCTATTTTAGTATGTACATAGCATTATCACCCTATGTTGTAATACCAATGAGCTTTCAGAAAGTACCTTTATGAATGCCCATAGAAAAGACCTAGGGAGCGTGTATCACCATTCCCGGAGCGTACAGATATATCCACCTAATACAAAGTGTCCATAGAAAACACATAGGGAGTGTGTATCATCATACCCGGAGCATACAGATATATCCACCTAATACAAAGTGTCCATAGAAAACACATAGGGAGTGTGTATCATCATACCCGGAGCATACAGATATATCCACCGAATACAAAGTGTCCATAGAAAACACATAGCGAGTGTGTAACACCATACCCGGAGCATACAGATATATCCACCTAATACAAAGTGTCCATAGAAAACACATAGGGAGTGTGTATCACCATACCCGGAGCATACAGATATATCCACCGAATACAGAGTGTCCATAGAAAACACATAGCGAGTGTGTATCACCATACCCGGAGCATACAGATATATCCACCGAATACAGAGTGTCCATAGAAAACACATAGCGAGTGTGTATCACCATACCCGGAGCATACAGATATATCCACCTAATACAAAGTGTCCATAGAAAACTCATAGGGAGTGTGTATCACCATACCCGGAGCATACAGATATATCCACCTAATACAAAGTGTCCATAAAAAACACATAGGGAGTGTGTATCACCATACCCGGAGCATACAGATATATCCACCGAATACAAAGTGTCCATAGAAAACACATAGGGAGTGTGTATCACCATACCCGGAGCATACAGATATATCCACCGAATACAAAGTGTCCATAGAAAACACATAGGGAGTGTGTATCACCATACCCGGAGCATACAGATATATCCACCGAATACAAAGTGTCCATAAAAAACACATAGCGAGTGTGTATCACCATACCCGGAGCATACAGATATATCCACCGAATACAAAGTGTCCATAGAAAACACATAGGGAGTGTGTATCACCATACCCGGAGCATACAGATATATCCACCTAATACAAAGTGTCCATAGAAAACACATAGGGAGTGTGTATCACCATACCCGGAGCATACAGATATATCCACCGAATACAAAGTGTCCATAGAAAACACATAGGGAGTGTGTATCACCATACCCGGAGCATACAGATATATCCACCGAATACAAAGTGTCCATAAAAAACACATAGCGAGTGTGTATCACCATACCCGGAGCATACAGATATATCCACCGAATACAAAGTGTCCATAGAAAACACATAGGGAGTGTGTATCACCATACCCGGAGCATACAGATATATCCACCGAATACAAAGTGTCCATAAAAAACACATAGCGAGTGTGTATCACCACACTCGTAGATATGTCGTATGCTACGGGTGGCGCATATGGAAAAATAGTGCGTACCGAACAATGATGCACAACTAAAACATACTCATATTGACATGCCACTTATCCAAAAAAGGTGGATGATAAATACAACATAGACTGGTTTTAGAAAAAAGCGGTCGTATGCTCCTCGGAGTTGACTATACACATAAAGTGAAATACTTGGCGTCAACTCGGAGCATACGGTCACTTGTATCTGAAACAAGTCACCTCTGGTATTTTTGTCCCATGTGCTTAAGATTGGGAACTCGTTCTCCATGCCCCTATGAGTATTGCAGTCCGTTCTCCATGGTCTATATCCCGTGTGTTGTCCATTCTTTTAATGTGTACAGGGGTGAGATAAATACAGAAAGCAACTCATTTTAGTCAAAGAAGTCATTCTCCAACTCATTTGAATGCTAAGTGATATTCACTCGGCTGTCGTCTCGTTCATATCACTCCACATCAAACGCGTGGAGAACGACGACTTTGACCAAAACTCGTTGGTTTCTCCTTTATTCTTCTACACTCTCACAAAGCCTCACCCCATGCTCTGAAGTCTTTGAAAAATGACACTCTGGGGTCGTTTTCTGCCCCCAGAGACAAAAATTCTGCACCTGAAACCTATTCTTCACGTGGGCGTGAGAACGAGGGAATGAGAGAGTGTGCTTATAGTCATTACGGGACAACGCCCAACTGTATCCCGCAGGGCGGAAACCCAGCAACAATGTGAGAAAAAAAACCACACACGGGTGGTGTATGTGTCCCTGTGAGACGGGGGTTTGATGTATGAGCACAAATAAACCGCAGATGAAGAGATATTCTCACTGAGAATTATTAAATGGCGTAAAAACGGGAGATACACGACTGAGGGGTAGGTTTGATGTTCTGTCGTGTCTTATTGTGGACGGTTGGGTCCGCGTGTGTAAAGAGATAGCATGATGAGTAAAAACGGCCCATCAGACGATTGGTCTTCTAGTTTCCCTTTGTTAATGTCAGCTCAGATGATAAAGCCCCGGATGTGGATTTCTCCCAGCGTAGGCGAGTTCTGTCCCTTTAGTTTGCACCCGCTCTCCCAGCGGAGGTTCTGACCCTCCAGTTTGCACCCGCTCTCCCAGCGGAGGTTCTGACCCTCCAGTTTGCACTCGCTCTCCCAGCATAGCCGAATTTTGACTCTCTAGTTTACACTCACTCTTCCAGCGTAGGCGAGTTCTGACCTTCCAGTAGATTGGTCACCACCTAGCTCTCCACTCTGTTCCAACTAAGGGTTGAGTCATAGCTCAACAAATTGATAATGGTGGTGGTTTTACTCTAACAAAATACACACGAAAGGAAATAACAAAATCGCAAATTGGCTTCGAGATTATGACTTAACACACTCTCCAAGCAGTAATGAAGATCTGATAGGAGAGTGACAGACTCTTACAGCTTGTCAGTCAAGGTGGCCATATATTTAACCCGAGCAGAGCAAGTGTAGTGCAGCTCTGGTGGCCAGTGTACCTCAGAGGTAACATAGTGTAGCTCTGGTGGCCAGTGTACCTCAGAGGTAACAAAGTGTAGCTCTGGTGGCCAGTGTACCTCAGAGATAACGCAGTGTAGCTCTGGTGGCCAGTGTACCTCAGAGGTAACATAGTGTAGCTCTGGTGGCCAGTGTACCTCAGAGCTAACGTAGTGTAGCTCTGGTGGCCAGTGTACCCCAGAGCTAACATAGTGTAGATCTGGTGGCTAGTGTACCTCAGACGTAACATAGTGTAGCTCTGGTGGCCAGTGTACCTCAGAGGTATCATGGTGTAGCTCTGGTGGCCAGTGTACCTCAGAGGTAACGTAGTGTAGCTCTGGTGGCCAGTGTACCTCAGAGGTAACGTAGTGTAGCTCTGGTGGTCCGTGTACCTCAGAGACAAACATAGTGTAGCTCTGGTGGCCAGTGTACCTCAGAGGTAACATAGTGTAGCTCTGGTGGCCAGTGTACCTCAGAGGTAACGTAGTGTAGCTCTGGTGGTCCGTGTACCTCAGAGACAAACATAGTGTAGCTCTGGTGGCCAGTGTACCTCAGAGGAAACATAGTGTATCTCTGGTGACCAGTGTACCTCAAAGGCTAACATAGTGTAGCTCTGGTGGCCAGTGTACCTCAGAGGTAACATAGTGTAGCTCTGGTGGCCAGTGTACCTCAGAGGTAACATAGTGTAGCTCTGGTGGCTAGTGTACCTCAGAGGTAACATAGTGTAGCTCTGGTGGCCAGTGTACCTCAGAGCTACCATAGTGTAGCTCTGGTGGCCAGTGTACCTCAGAACTAACGTAATGTAGCCCTGGTGGCCAGTGTACCTCAGAGCTAATGTAGTGTAGCTCTGGTGGCCAGTGTACCTCAGAGGTAACATAGTGTAGCTCTGGTGGCCAGTGTACCTCAGACATAATATAGTGTAGCTCTGGCGGCCAGTGTACCTCAGAGGCTAATGCAGTGTAGCTCTGGTGGCCAGTGTACCTCAAAGGTAAAGTAGTGTAGCTCTGGTGGCCAGTGTACCTCAGAGCTAATGTAGTGTAGCTCTGGTGGCCAGTGTACCTCAGAGCTAACGTAATGTAGCTCTGGTGGCCAGTGTACCTCAGACATAATATAGTGTAGCTCTGGTGGCCAGTGTACCTCAGAGGCTAATGCAGTGTAGCTCTGGTGGTCAGTGTACCCCAGAGCTAACATAGTGTAACTCTGGTGGCCAGTGTACCTCAGACGCATTATAGTGTAGCTCTGGTGGCCAGTGTACCTCAGAGGTAACGTAATGTAGCTCTGGTGGTCAGTGTACCTCAGACGTAATATAGTGTAGCTCTGGTGGCCAGTGTAATCCTCCAGTTCATATTCACTCTCCAAGCATGCTACGACTCGGAGAGTGAACGAGTGCTGAATCTAACATGAGGTGGTGCTACAAAGGGACTTTGGGAAATAAAGGTTTCGTCAATGGGTCTGTTTTACGGTGTGTATTCGTGAATTTCTTTACTTTTTTTCGATAAGGATGCATTTTTTCGGGTTAGTTTTTGTTTTTGTGATTTCCCGCTTTGATTTCTTGGAGAATGTAATTAGGAGCGTCCCACGCGCGTCTCTGAACGCCGAATTGCGGCATGTCGTATTTCTTCTGCTGGTTCCTGGCGATTCATGCACCGCGCCATGAAATATTCACCGCCTCACGACGGGTACCAGCGCTCACTGCCCGCCAGGACCCAGTTTAGTTTTCATGCTGAGACTAAAATAACATCTCACTGAGCCTGAGACAAACTACCAGCACCCTGGTCTAATGTGTACTTTAAGTGGAATTCACACGGTGGGACTAATGGACCTGAGATTGGTGTACTTCACACCTTTGCACCAGTCGGCTACTATTTCCAGCTGGGAACAATTTTCACATGTTGGGGTGTTCTACAGTCTCAGGGTAACATGGCGGATTCAATTCACATGGGAAGACTTGCAAGGTACATAGTCTCACCCCTACACAGGGTACACGGGGTATACAGTCGCCGACTCAGGGTACTTCCCTGTGTGAGTAGATGTTATTTTGGAACCACTGAGCTCACAAATTGGGGAGAATGTGTGAAATACATTTGTCTCACCAAAATGCCCCTCTAAATTTTAAACCTGTTTAAAGTCAAAATCTGGAACCCTGTAATTCACATTAGGTGATTGTGTTCCAGTACCAAATTTCAACAGGATTTGTCTCAGACAATGTGAGGTACATGAATCTCATCGTGTAGATCCCACTTTAAGTGAAATTCCCATGGTAGGATTCATGTACCTTATATGGTTCAAAATCTCATGAAATTCTGTTCCTTTTTAATGGTAAATGTCGCCATCAATTGCAAGGTAAAAAAACGTGTCTCTGAGTAAATGGAACCCTACAATTTATACGATGAAATTGTGTTCGAGTACGGAATCCCAGCAGGATTTGTCTCAGACAAACACACTGTAAAGTACATGAATCCCATCATGTGAATCCAGCTTTAGCCTCAGTTTCAGTTGGTTATAACTGAAGGGTGGTTGAGAGCAACAATTTGACGCAATGGTAGAGCATTTAATTGGGGCGGCCCGGGTTCAATTTCAGGCATGAATAAAACGTTTTCAAAGGAATTTGCCTGGCTTAAAGGTTGTGTAGAAGCCTGTGTATGGGTTGGGACAGTGTCGAAGCCTGCAGTTAATTGGGATTCACATTGGGTAATTCATGTACCTCACAGGGTGTTTGTCTTACACAAATCCTGCTGAAATTCTGTATCCTGTTAAGTGGAAATCATACGGTAGGATTCATGTACCTCACAGGGTGTTTGTCTGAGACAAATCCTGCTGAGATTCTGTATCCTGTTAAATGGAATTCACACAATGGGATTCATGTACCTCACAGGGTGTTTGTTTTACACAAATCCTGCTGAGATTCTGTACTCAAACACAATCTGATTGTCTGAATTGGATGGCTTCATGTCCCTGAGACAGGTATTTTCCCCTAAAATTGTTGGTGATAATTATCCCTAACAAGGTTCAGAATCTCATGAGATTTTAAGGTCATGTTGGTGGGATAAATGAACTTGCTGCGGAGTCACCAACTAAGTTGTTCCCCTGGCCAATAAGAGGCCAGCAAACATTATAACTTGTTTGTAACACCCACTGTGACTATGCCAGAGGTTATGTACCAGGTATGTCCTTTCATTTAAATCTAATTTACCATTTTTCCTTGAGACTATGAAATCACCTTGCCATGAGAATGTTATACCAAAGGAGAATTACCTGAGACTAGGAGAAAGTACACTAGTCTCAGGTACATTAATCTCTAGTTTGAATCCCACTTTGAAATGACACAAACCAAAGGTTCAGTTTCAGTTGGTTATAACTAAAGGGTGGTTGAGAACAACAATTTCACGCAATGGTAAAGCGTTAATTGGGGCGGCCCGGGTTTAATTCTGGGAACGAATAAAACGTTATCAAAGGAGTGCGCCTGGCGTAAAAGTTGTGTACAAACCTGTGTGCGGGTTGGGACAGTGTCGAATGCCTGCAGTGAAGTGGAATTCACAGGAAGGAATTCATGTACCTCAAATGGTGTTTGTCTTAGATTCCTGCTGAGATTTTCTACTGAAACACAACCTCCTGTCTGAAGGGTAGGGTTCCATGTCCCTTTAAGTGGGATTCACACAGTACCTCACAGGGTGTTTGTCTGAGACAAATCCTGCTGAAATTCTGTACTGGAAGACAGTCTCCTCGTCTGAATTATAGGGTTTCTTTGGACTGAGACGAGTATTTTTCCCTGCAATTATTGGCGACAATTACCCTTAACAAGGTGCAGAATCGCATTGGATTTTGATTTTAAACACGTTTAAAATATATAGGGTGAATTTGGTGACATGAATGGACCTGCTGCGGAGTCACTGAGTAAGTACATGGTCTGCCCTAGTCAATATGAAGCCAGCAAGAGTTACAATATCGTAAAACTGGATGAGTTCTAATCTTGGCCACCGTACGCCATGACTGGAGATAGAAGATAGAACAAGTTTCTGAATCTCGCCCTTCACTATATGAGCTGTACATAGACGACAGAACAAGTATCAGGAACACACCCTTAACTATGTTAGATTATCGTAAAACTGGATGAGTTTTAATCTCGGCCACCGTATGCCACAACTGGAGTTTGGAAAAGTGACTTCATGAGGCGAAGCCGAGTGAAGTCCGGAGCCAAAACTCCAGGAGTGGGATGCGGTGGCCAAGGTGAAAACAAATCAGGTTTTAATTTTATCCTACACCGTCTCCTCGATTTTGGAATATTACGTGAAAGCAATTTTGTATGCCACTAGTGGCATACAAAACTCCATATGCCAGTCAGCGTGGCATACGGAAACTCAATGTTAAGGCTATGGGATTTTATATTAGGGGTAGGATAACATGTTTGTAACACCCATCACTTCAACGGTACTTGAGTCCCAGTGTAAATGTTCACCGGGTCTATGTCTCAGATTATGTATGAGGTATTTTTTTCTCAAACTGTTTTTTTCCTTAACCTGGAGGGTACACGTGTCCTTCCATGTGAATCAAATTCACCATTTTACCTTGAGACTGGTAGAGGCACCTTGCCATGAGAATTATGTACCAAAGGGCAATTGTCCGAGACTATAGGGGAAAGGTGTGAAGTACACCAGTCTCAAGTGTATTAATCTCTACGTGTGAATCCCGCTTTCAACAACACAAACTTAAACCTCAGTTTCAGTTGGTTATAACTGAAAGGTGTTGGAGAGCAACAATTTGACGCAATGGTAGGGCGTTTAATTTTGGGTGGCACGGGTTCAATTCCGGGCATGAATAAAACGTTTTCAAAGGAGTGCGCCTGACTTAAAAGCACATGTACGGGATTGGACAGTGGCGAATACCTGCTGATAAGTGGGACTCATGTACCTCACCGGATATTTGTCTCATATCTCTCCTGAGATTCTCTACTAGAACACAATCTCCTCTTCTGAATGGTAGGGGGTTCTACTTCCCCTTTAAGTGTAATTCACACGGTGTGATTCATGTTCCTCACAGGGTATTTGTTTGAGATAAATCTTGCTGAGATTCTGTACTCGAACACAATTTCTGGGTTCTATTTCCATGAGACATGTTTTTTTCCCCTGCAATTGTTGGCGACATTTACCCTCACAAGTCACACTGATACAAAAATAGTATCTCACAGTAAATACTCCACCGACACTTGGGACAGAGAGTCGAATATCTGAAATCATGCTCATAATAAAACAACATCCTAGTTACCGAGCCCGTAGAGACAGAGTTCCGAGATCTTTCATTGCATAAAGTGGGATTCACAGAGTGGTATTCATGTACCTCACAGGCCGTTTGTCTGAGACAAATCCTGTTGAGATTTGGTACTGTGTGAATGACAGGGTTCCCTTTTGCTGAGACAACTTTTTTCCCTTGCAATTGTCAGCTACAATCACCCCTAACAAGAAACAGGATCTCATGAGATTTTTGACTTGAAACAGGTTTAAAATTTAGAGGGGCATTTTGGTGAGACAAATGTATTTCGCACATTCTCCCCCAATCTGTGAGTCTAAGTGGTCTCAAATAACACCTATTCACATGGGGAAGTACCTTGAGTCGGCAACTGTGTACCCTGTGTACCCTGTGTACCCTGTGTACCCTGTGTACCCTGTGTAGCGGTGCAGGGGTGAGACTTTGTACCTGTTGAGTTTTCCCATATGAATTGAATCTGCCATGTTACCCTGAGACTGTAGAACACCCCAATCTGTGTAACTGTGTACCCAGCTGGAAATAGTAGCCGACTGGTGCAAAGGTGTGAAGTACACCAGTCTCAGGTCCATTTGTCTCAACATGTGAATCCCACTTTACGGAGCCCTTAGTGACAGAGTTTTGAGGTCTCTCATCGCATAACGCAGGCGTCAGGCCGTACTTTCAGGATGTAAGGCGAATAACGGGCTCAGTAACTACATTTACTTATCATACACTTCAAAATCAAGGAAAAACACCATTTTATTTAGTTATTGACAATTGGCCTGACATTATTGATGTTATGACATCAATTGTAGGTTTTGTCAATAATTGATCATAGGGAGCAGCACCAGTCTTCCGGTTGGAGGTAGGTGTGTTTTTAATGGGTTTTTTGTTGTTGTTGATATTTTGATATTTGCACTTGTTTATTTGTTTCACTTGATATTTGTTCAAATAAATAGGGGTACAAATGATGTCACTTTAAGCCCAAGTTACTGGTAAAGCCCTGTCTCCACCGTGCGATTCTAGGTACATAGGTACGTCCAGTCTCAGACTGGGCGTACCTCCAGGATCGCAACTCGGCAAAACGCACAGTGGAGACAGCAAGTTTCCCTCCAGTCTCAGACTGGGCGTACCGGTACACCCAGTCTCAGACTGGAGGTACCGCATGTACCCCGGATCGCAAGCGTTGTTTAAATATTAAACATGTTTGATATTTGGTACGCCCAGTCTGAGACTAGGCGCACCCTACGTACCTAGAATCGCAAGCCCTCCAGTCGCAAGCGAGGGTGTCTCCACAGTAAATACTTTCTGAGTTCACTAAGGAGGATAATGTGAAGACAATTCCCAGGAAGGTGTAGGGGAGCGCTAGAGAGGGAGAAATGACTTGAGTTTGGTTTCATATTTATCCCACCCCGTCTTCATGACTTTATGATATTATGAGAAAACGTGGTTACTGAGCCCGTACGGATGACTGTTCGAGGTCATTTGATGATGAAAATACGGCCCGACACCGCAGGTGGGAGGGCCGTATTTTTTCAGTAAATGACCAAGAACGGACACCGTACAGGCTCAGTCAGTACGTTTTCTTATTACTATACACCTCCCAATCGTTTAAAATACCCTTTTATTAACTCTACAAAGACCACAAAGGCTACTGCAATTCACTACGGCCTGCTGTCACAGCGGGCGCGAACATTATTTATACTATACCCCTAGCAGCGGGCAGTATTTCATACATGTTCGGCCATAGGTGTATAGTAATAGGAAAGTCTGACTCGATTCCGTCCATGTTTCACAGCCATTAGAATTTCTGCTCTGCAGCCAGAACTATTTGCACAGGTGAATAACACCTGACTGCTGATTAGTGAATTCTTTAATTTTTCTCTGGGTACATAAATTAAATTTTTTGTCATGGCATGCAACATAAAATCTGCCTGTGTTAGATAAATGACAGTTTTTTATTCGGGGTAGGATAAAATAATAAAACATCTCACAGTAAATTCTTTCTGAGTTCACTAAGCAGGATAATGTGAAGACAATTCTCAGGAAGGTGTAGGGGAGCGCGACAGACGGGAGAAATAGACTATCATTTAATAGGCAATGAGACAATACGCAGTAGGCGCATTGACCATATTGAATTGTAATGAGAAAGGCTGCAGAGACTGCGAGCTCACAATACGATCTGCTTACAGGTGATAGTTATAAATAACTTCTGCATTACAGTGCAGATTCAAAATAAGAAACATCATTCCATTGAGAGGCTTTCTCCCTTTCATGGAGAAAATGAAATTATATGTGAGCCTTATGTCCGCATCTGCAGCTCATGGGCAAGACACAGGTCGTCATTGTGGGAGATAATTACCGAGTAGGATGGCTTTCAGGTTGTATGTATGCCATAGACTTGCTCAAGTCTTTGATTATGAACATTCATTAAATGATTAAAGAAAATCGGAATACAATTCATTATAGCATGTGTCCTTCTCTGACTGGCCCAGGAATCAAAGACTTGTCCACTCTGACTAGAATCTCCTGTTTATGACCCAAAGCCACTCCCTGTAACCCAATACTTCCTCCTACTCCTCCCCCTCCCCCTCCTCCAGTTCCCTGGTCGCCTGTGTTGTCATAGCAATAGATTTAGCCTACTCCTGACTGTGACCCTATTAAGATTAAAGTGGGAGGGTATCAATCTCCCATCAGATATCCTGACCAGTAGCCAGACCTCTGCTTGGGGAGTGTGGCGCAAAATCGCGCCAGTCTACAAGGCCGATTACGGATGAGACCAGTCCCTGTGTCACTCAGAATGGGTGGAGGGGACTTAGGCCAGTCTATGCATGCCACTGGTTAGACTGGTCCCAGTCCCTGTATCCTACCCCTAATAAAAAACTCCATAGGCTTAGCATTAGCGGACTGTATTTGGTCTACTGTGCAGGAAAATGAAATTTATCGCTCCAGTGGGATACAGTTGTCAAATGACGTCATTTGAAAAGCGACCAATGACTATCACTGATTATCGGTGAGTTTATGTTATTTCTTAATTTGCTGAAGTAATTTAGAAGGGGTAGGATAAATTCTAAACCAAACTCAAGTTAGTCTTGTTGTTTATCGCACTCTGGCAATGTCGCATATCACTGCGCTCTGCCTCGTCTCACGCAGTAATACACACATTGCTGTCGTGCGATAAACAACAACACGACTAACTCTTGTTTGGTTTCTCCTAATTATCTCACCCTGGTACAAGTTTAGCCATAGGAATAACATTAGAAAAATATACTCAATGATCACCCTGGTAAAGTGACAACACTACGCGACGGCCGTAGCGTAGTGAATTTGCTAAGTATATTCTGATTATTCTGAAGTTGTGATAATATTTAATGTTATAGAAAGGGGTAAGATAAATCCAGATCCGCACTCGAATCGTAAAATAGACAATACTCCACTTGTTTGGCTGTGCCATCATCGCCACGCTGTGCCATCATCGCCAAGCGCCTTTGCCTCGATGACGACTGCGGCCCATCCAAACTTGTGGAGTATTGTCTATTTATATGATTCTCGATGCAGTTCTATATAAGTATCCCTCCACCTACCCCACCCCTAGACTGGCCCCAGTCCCTGTATCCCTCCAGCTACCCCAACCCTAGACTGGTCACAGTCCCTGTATCCCTCCACCTACCCCTACCCTAGTCTGGTCCCAGTCCCTGTATCCTTCCACCTACCCCAACCCTAGACTGGTCCCAGTCCCTATATCCCTCCACCTACCCTACCCTAGACTGGCCCCAGTCCCTGTATCCCTCCACCTACCCCAACCCTAGACTGGCACCAGTCCCTGTATCCCTCCACCTACCCCAACCCTAGACTAGTCACAGTCCCTGTATCCCTCCACCTACCCCAACCCTAGACTGGTCCCAGTCCCTATATCCCTCCACCTACCCTACCCTAGACTGGCCCCAGTCCCTGTATCCCTCCACCTACCCCAACCCTAGACTGGCCCAAGTCCTTGTATCCTTCCACCTACCCCAACCCTAGACTGGCCCCAGTCCCTGTATCCCTCCACCTACCCCAACCCTAGACTAGCCCCAGTCCCTGTATCCCTCCACCTACCCCAACCCTAGACTGGCACCAGTCCCTGTATCCCTCCACCTACCCCAACCCTAGACTAGTCACAGTCCCTGTATCCCTGCACCTACCTCACCCCTCATCTCCTTGATACAGGGACCGGTCAAATTGATAATGGTGTCTGATTTATGGTGCCACGCTCTTCTAACATTCTCCATGCAGAATTCCTTGTCAATGGTCAGGATATCTGCTTGGTTTACCTCTGGCTTCAGTCCCTCTACCCCTCCACCTACTCCTCAGTACAGGGGTCTTACTTGTTAACACAGTCCAAAGGTCGTCCACAGGCGGGATATATTGCTCTGATAACATAGCACCCAGGGAACTGGAGGAGGGGGAGGGTAGGGCTAGGAGGAGGTGTAGGGTTACAGGGAGCAGCTGGGGTTGTAATCTACAGGAGGTTTCGTTCTTAATGGACAAGTCTCTAATTCCTGGACCAGTCACACTGCAACATACTTTATCATAATTTTGTTTAGTCATGAATGTCCATAATCAAAGACTTGAGCAGGTCACACTGCATTATACTTTATCATAATTTTGTTTAGTCATGACTATCCATGATCAAAGACTTGAGCAAGTCACACTGCAACATACTTTATCATAATTTTGTTTGGTCATGAATGTCCATAATCAAAGACTTGAGCAGGTCACACTGCAACATACTTTATCATAATTTTGTTTAGTCATGAATGTCCATAATCAAAGACTTGAGCAAGTTTAGCAACTGGTGTGATTTACGCTGGTTCTCAGTCTAATTACCAGATACCCGTTACCACACTGTAGCGCCCTACCGGAAACCAGCAGCGATGCCCTCTGGTGGCTCCCCCTGGCGGCGTGGTGGTTTCTGGGTAATTCGCGAGATCTCGTGGTAGAAACGCGATCAGGCTGTCAGAAAAACGAAGCCAGGAGACAAGTTGATGTTGTGCGGCCGGCATGCGGGTAGTATCGTATACCAGGTTAGATGTGGGGTTAGTGTGAGGTTCTTAAAAGGAAACTCAAGAGAGGTGAATAGCTTAGTCCGCACTCCACCGAGTTTGACTGGGACAAAATTCATTCAGTTTCGCTTCGTGAATCACTCTGCAGTCAAACTCGGTGGAGTGCAGACCAAGTTATTTTCATCGAGTGGGTTTCTGATTTTATCTCACCCCATATAACATCATTCATTGATGAAATAACTCGCCAAATTAGCCATTGAGTATTGGGTACAATACCTTCATAGCTGTGGAGTACCAGTTCCTGACGTTAAGCCTATGGAGAAAGATACCGGGGTGAGATCAATTATGGTATGTTGTGAGCTGGTATTAACCCTTTAGGGACGCATGATGCCTGGCGGCATCACCACACTAAAGACGCATGATGCCTGTAGGCATCACCGCACTAAAGACGCATGATGCCCTGAGGCATCATTGTCCAAATATTAACAAAAATGTTTTAACAAAGAAATAATAGAGCAATATTCATGAAATCTTCAGAAAATGTAGATATAACATCCTATTCAATATTTCTATTAAAAAGAAATAAAATATTTATGATTATGTATCATACTGCATGATTACAAACTTGGATATCAGTTTTAACTATTATGTGGCCGTCCTCTAGCCAGACAAACTGCCACCAGCACCCGTCCTTATGGGAGTAGGTGGGCCCCAGGCAGCCGTCCTTAAAGGGTTAAGACAGTCTGTTGTGTGTGGTGACAGTCTCTGGGTCAGATGTGGGGTTAGTATGAGGTACTTCGTAGCCGGCATGCTGTAAATGGGGACAGTCTTGTGTTTCAGGTTAGATTTTGGGTCAGTATGTAGCCGGCATGTTGTGAATGGGGACAGTCTTGTATACCAGGTTAGATGTGGGGTTAGCGAGAGGTACTTCGTGGCCAGCATGTTGTGAATGGGGGCAGTCTTGTATACCAGGTTAGATGTGGGGTTAGCGAGAGGTACTTTGTAGCCGGCATGTTGTGAATGGGGACAGTCTTGTATACCAGGTTAGATGTGGGGTTAGCGAGAGGTACTTCATAGCGGGAATGTTGTGTATGGGGACAATCTTGTATACCAGGTTAGATGTGGGGTTAGTGTGAGGTACTTCGTAGCGGGAATGTTGTGTATGGGGACAGTCTTGTGAACCAGGTTAGATGTGGGGTTAGTGTGAGGTACTTCGTAGCGGCCATGTTGTGTATGGGGACAGTCTTGTATACCAGGTTAGATCTGGGGTTAGTGTGAGGTACTTCGTAGCGGGCATGTTGTGTATGGGGACAGTCTTGTATACCAGGTTAGATGTGGGGTTAATGTGAGGCTCATTGTAGCGGGCATGTTGTGTATGGGGACAGTCTTGTATACCAGGTTAGATGTGGGGTTAATGTGAGGCACATCGTAGCGGGCATGTTGTGTATGGGGACAGTCTTGTATACCAGGTTAGATGTGGGGTTAGTGAGAGGTACTTCGTAGCGGGCATGTTGTGTATGGGGGCAGTCTTGTATACCAGGTTAGATGTGTTTTTTTTTTAATCATTTCTTTATTGTATCTTTTGGGTTCGTTTTACAAAGTTTCACATTCTTTTAGGTACATGGTAATGATACATAAATGGGCAAAATCCGTCAGCTGGATTAATCCAGCTGGATTCAATTGGTACCCTTTGAATAGTTACTGTGAGGTACATTGTAGCGGGTATGTTATGAATGGGGATAATATCATATACCAGGTTAGATGTAGGGTTATTGGAGGTACATCTTAGCGGCCATGTTGTGAATGGGGACAGTCTCGCATACCAGGTTAGATGTAGGGTTATTGGAGGTACATCGTAGCGGGCATGTTGTGAATGGGGACAGTCTTGTATACCAGGTTAGATGTGGGGTTAATGTGAGTTAAATCGTGGCATGTCAGAGTCGACCCCTATTAAAACTATCGTAAAACTGGATGAGTTTTAATATTGGTCACCGTATGCCACGACTGGAGTTTGGCATAGTGATTTCAGAGGCGAATCCGAGTGAAGTCCGGAGCCCAAACTCTAGGAGTGGCATACAGTGGCCAAGATTAAAAAGGTTTTGATTTTATCCTACCCTATCTCCTCGATTTTGGAATATTGCGTGATAACAATGCTGTATGCCACTAGTGGCATATAAAACTCTGTATGCCAGTTAGCGTGGCATACGGAAACCCAATGTTAACCCTATGAGATTTTGTATTAGGGGTAGGATAAAGTCTGCTTTCTGTGGGGACATTCTAAAGCTCATTCATAAGGCAGATTTAGTCAAATTCGGATTGTTATATATTCACATACGTGGCCTAAGTACGCACCTTATCTGCCAGCCTAAGCCCAATTCACATCAACCGATTTCAGAACATTGATGTACGTGTTTTAGCGACAAAGGGAAGGTAATTTGTTTCAGGTGAGCCATCCTAACGGAGTCGCCCCTAGTGAGTAGATGGAGGAGAGCTAGGTAAAGCCGGATGCCCATCTTTCGATTTAGGTTTGAACGATTAGTTCCTAAATCGTATAGGAATCGGTCACCTTGTCGTAGGAAAATTACGTAACCCCTCGCTCGACCCGCGGCCCTCGAGGAGAGGGGGTGGAGGGTATTAATCCTAAAGAAATCAGTCTACACCTACCGACATATATATACCCACACTGCTAAAATTGGTGTATGGTCCACTGATCGCTGGGGGAGGGCAAGAACCACAACTTGTCGGCGACAAAAGGACATCTGAAGGAGCTGGTTCACTAATCGCTGGGTAGCCTTGCCTAGCTGTTCTACATCTACCGACTCCATTAGGATACCTCGCCTGAGACAAATTACCCTCCGTTTGTCGCTATTAGTGAAACCCATGCTTGAGATGTTCTTTTGTCGTCGACAGGTTGCCGTTCGATGTTCCTAAATTGGTCAAGACATGTTGATAAATTCAGTCACCGACATTGAACGCTGGTAAATGGCCTTTGATAGGGTGACCGACACAGGCCGAGGGATTACGTAATTTGCCTGCGACAAGTTCACCGACTCCTATACGATTTAGAAACTAATCGTTCAATCGTGAATCAGTAGATGTGTATTGGGCTTTACCCAAATCACTGCATATTATCAGCATTGTGTTCACCAAATCAAGAGTAATTTTGCTCAACGAATAACCTTAAGGCCAATGCCCATCTACCAATTTTAGAACATTTATGTACCTTTGTTGGCAACAAACAGTAGTTTGTCTTAGCCAAGGCATCCTAACGGAGTCGGCCGTAGTCGGCAGATATAGGACAGCTAGGCAAGGGTCAGCCATCGATTAATGAACCACCTCCTTCAGGCAATATTGTAAACAGATAACTTTGTCTTGATTTACAAATGTACGTTTCCCATGTCCTTCAGGCAGTGTTTTATACACAGATAACTTTGTCTTGATGTATAAATGTACGTTTCAAATGTCCTTCAGGCAATGTCTTATACACAGATCTATACCTTTGTCTTGATTTACAAATGTACGTTTCCCATGTCCTTCAGGCAGTGTTTTATACACAGATAACTTTGTCTTGATGTATAAATGTACGTTTCAAATGTCCTTCAGGCAATGTCTTATACACAGATCTATACCTTTGTCTTGATTTACAAACATACTTTTCCCATGTCCTTCAGGCAATGTTGTATACACAGAAACCTTTGTCTAGATCTATAATTGTACGTTTCCAATGTTCCACAGCAATTTGTATTCAAGATGAAGATATATTTACATTTCTCAAACGAAAAGTAATAAAGTAAATGCTGGCCCTTGATTTAGCTGCATCTGGTCTAGTTTTCGGAACGTGTAATTTCCATTGACTTATTTAGACTAACTCTAAGAAAACACCTCGTAGTAATTAGCCGAAAACCAACCGAGCTCAGGTTTTGAGTCCTGTTCCAGTCCTGAGGGAGCGAGGCCGACATTTATACGTAATTACCCAACATTATTTACAATTCTCCGTCGGAACACTCGCTTTTCTGTTCCAGCTAAACTCAGCACCAGATAAATGCTTGGAGAGTGACTTCCCCGACCTGCCCAGCACAGGCTCAGGTTTTTAACTCGTTGGCCTTTCCAGGGACAAAAGGGTTGAGTGAATGGAGGCTGCATTAGTTATGAAGCAGGACCCACCCTGTACAGTTCGACTCTCAGCTTCACAGTTCTGAATGTTTGTAGGGAATCTGCTTTAAATTGAAATCTCTAGGTTCCTGTGAGACATGGTACCTTAAAGGCATATTCTACAGTTAACAATGGCACCACCTGGTGATTTCTGAATATCGATAATTATCAGTCTAAATTCTTATAGTTCAAAAAGGCAAAAAAAAAAATGAAAAAAAAAAAAATAAATGTTAGCCACAAAGAGCACAGATTGTCATATGTTCTCAGTGACCTAGAAAATTTGGAAATGAATTCTCATAATTCATTTTAATGTCAAATGGGTAAAACATAACATTTTGATTTATATGAGATATGTACTGAATATTCTGGTTTTATTCAATTATATCAAAAACAATGACGGTGACCTTTTGTTTTTAAAACTTAAATGTGTAGTATTATGCATTACCACATTCTGTGAAAACTTGAATAAAATTACATGGAATTTACTATGTTAAAAACAACTTTTCAGAAATTCGATATATTCTTTTATAATTTTTACATGATATCAATCTCTAAATTAGAATCATGGTGACCCTCATCTTTCCGTATGCTTCGACCCTAGCGCAGTTCGTAGGCCTATATAAAAACATCTCTGTACCATTGTAGCCACCTCTGAGTTACCAAAAAATCATTCTCGTTTATTCTCACAGGATTTCATCACACAATAAAAATCATCAAACGATAACTCTTGTATGAGGTGCAGAAAAGGGTCTTTCTGTACGATCCTAGATTATTAAACGGACCCCAGCAGGCTGCTTCTTATAGCAAGTATCTTCATAGACGAAACCTATGAAAGTTTAGGGTCAGAGCTTGTATCCAATCAAATTTGAATCGTGTAGTAATTCACAAGGCGTAGCCGCGTGAATTAAGTAGCGATTCAAATGAGTTGGAATCGAGCTGTCACCCTAAACTTAAATAGGTTTCTGAATTTATCTCACCCTTCACATTGACTAAAGGGCTAACATTTATGACATAATCGCCCATTGGGTATTTTTCCTAAATAATAATTTTTGAAAAGGTTTTATTGCTTTCGATTTACAGGAAATCGCTCTTCCAGCAACAGCAGGTGAACAAAACAATGAAACATATGATATGTACAATGAGTTTTTGCTCAAGTAGACTATTGGCGTTGGATACGAGTTCCCAATGTTAAGTCTATGGAGAAAAAATACTAGGGATGAGATAAAGTGCATTTATTCCAAGGGTGAGATAAATCTCCAGATACAACGCCCAGTCAGTTTTCCAATTGTTCTATGCAATGTCCTCCATATTTACTGGGGATAGAATAGAGGGAAACTATGTTCCAGTGAGAGAGAAAGTCAAATTTATGAGGTGAGGCTTGTAAAAATTGCTGCCCAAGGCCTCAGCCGCGGGCGGCAATTTTTCCAAGCGACCTCGACAATATGCCTTTTTCCACAGGCCAGTGATTCACCTTATCTGCTTAGTTACGCCATGCCTGTATTCTAACAAACACCTGGCAACATATAGTTCAGCATTGATTAACAGAGTGTATTAGTGTAATACGCTCATAATACTCGTGCACATTATTTCCAGAGAGAAAAACAGTGATTGCATCGTATTCTATGATATTTCAGCTCCAATTTGGTGTACCATACATGCATATCACCTCAATGATACTTTAGATATACCTTTGATAACACAGGGACACCGAAACTGCATACACAATATTGCATTGGCAGATCTAGCTGTTATATGCTTATCTTTTTTCCTATTCAAAACCAAGATAATTTTCAACTATAGAGTTTAGACAGCCATGACCCATTGATACAATACCTTAGTTTGTAACATAACATAACAATTTAATCTGTCAAAAAACAATACTCCTACAATCACACTCTAGGTCTGATTGCTGTTTGTCTCTATGTGAATACCGCCGGACTCGCTGTGTTTGTCCGAGCGGCCGCGTATAACTGGACAGTGGGCCGTTAGGCGGCGCTGAATGGAAACACCTGTATTATTCCTCTGCATAGAGGTCTACGTTAATGTCAAGGCGTGGCATGGCCATTTTTAATACAGTGCATTTAGCCAATTATATCATCTTCAATAAGTGCATGGTCAGCCTGGGACGTAAACATAAGTCTGGGACGAAAAGGTCAGCCTGGGACGAAAAGGTCAGCCTAGGACGAAAACGTCAGCCTTGGTACATACCCCAAGCAGCGGTATGCAACTATAGAGTGTTCAGCAATGGGTATATAGGAGTAGAGGGAAACTATGTTCCAGCGAAAGAAAGTCAAGGTTACAAGGTAATGGTCGTGAAAATTACTGCCCATCTTTCATCGATACTTGGTTTCCCTATTCCTATATAGGGGACAAAGTCATTGTTAGTTCATGAAGCAGTCACTAGGTGGCTAGCGGTATTGCAGGCCCCTTGGGAGGACAGATCTATATTCTGGCTCTTTGTTCTAATGAAATTCACCTGCCTTTTAATGTCTTACTATGGTCCCCTTGACTCTCTATACCCATCCCAGAGCAGGATGAGATAATGATTAAACCTAGGGCATGATGTTTTTCACATGGAACCATTTTTAAATTCACCAATTGTAGCGTTTGGTCATGTGTCAACCTAGGGCAGTACACGTCAACCTAGGGCAGAATACACAAGTTATTCCACCACCAGAAGCGTTATATAATTATAGAGTGTTCGGCCATAGGTATATAGGAATACTGCTTACGTCGAAATGAAACAATTTGAGAACATGTTTGTCTCGTGAAGGTCAAGTGTAGGTCGTTAATGGTGACCTTTGAGGAGAACTAAACCTTCTGTGGATGTTGATGAATTCACCTTTACTAAGAACCTGCAATAAAACACCAACATATTCACCCAGCATAAATACATGTAATGTGAAGAGTTCCCCTGAATGGATTCCTCCTGAGAGCTTCCTAAAGGTCGGACATATTACTTTACATGGTTACAGGCACACATTTCCCCAGTTGGTGAATAACAATGTGTCTTAGTAACAATCCAGCGTTATTCATTACTGCAAGGTTTAATTTACCGACTGGATGAAGTTTCTGCCAAGAAATCCTACCGCTTAAGTGGGATTCACACGGTAGGATTCACGTATCTCATAGGGTGTTTGTTTGAGACGAATCCTACTGAGATTCATGTACCTCAGAGGGTGTTTGTCTGAGACAAATCCTGCTGAGATTCATGTATCGCACAGGGTGTTTGTCTGAGACAAATCTTGCTGAGATTCATGTATCTCACAGGGTGTTTGTCTGAGACAAATCCTACTGAGATTTGTGTACCTCATAGGGTGTTTGTCTGAAACAAATCCTACTCAGATTCACATACCTCACTGGGTGTTTGTCTGAGACAAATCCTGCTGAGATTCTGTATCCTTTTAAGTGGGATTCATATAATGGGATTCACATACCTCACAGGGTGTTTGTCTGAGTCAAATCCTGCTGAGATTCTGTATCCTGTGAAGTGAGATTCACACATGTGGGATTCATGTATATCACAGGGTGTTTGTCTGAGACACATCCTGCTGAGATTCTGTATCCTGTTAAGTGGGATTCATTAAGTGGGATTCATGTACCTCACAGGGTGTTTGTCCGAGACAAATCCTGCTGAGATTCTGTATCCTGTTAAGTGATATTCACATGGTGGGATTCACGTACCTCACAGGGTGTTTGTCTGAGACACATCCTGCTGAGATTCTGTATCCTGTTAAGTGAGAAAAGTCCTGCTGAGATTCATGTACCTTACAGGATGTTTGTCTGAGACAAATCCTGCTGAGATTCATGTGCCTCACAGGGTGCTTGTCTGAGACGAATCCTACTGAGATTCGTGTACCTCACAGGGTGTTTATATGAGACAGATCCTGCTGTGATTCATGTATCTCACAGGGTGTTTGTCTGAGACAGATCCTACTGAGATTCTGTATCCTGTTACGCGGGATTCACACAATGAGATTCATGTACCTCACAGGGTGTTTGTCTGAGACAAATCCTACTGAGATTCATGTACCTCACGGGGTGTTTGTCTGAGACAAACCCTGCTGAGATTAATGTACCTCACAGGGTGCTTGTCTGAGACAAATCCTGCTGAGATTCATGTACCTCACAGGGTGTTTGTCTGAGACAGATTCCGCTGAGGTTCTCTATTGGAACACAATCTCCTTGTCTGAATTGTTAGGTCCATTTTCCTGAGACAAGTACGTTTTCCTAGGATTGTTGGTGACAATTACCCCTTACAAGGTACAGAATCCAATGAGATTTTGATCTTGGTGCCTCCAATGAATTACCTGCCCTAACTAATAGGAGGCCAGCAATCATGAACACATTTGTGTAACACCCCTTCACCTCAAGGGTACTTGAGTCCCAGGGTGAGTGTTCGCTGTGACTTCATTATTCCTTGAGACTGATAAAAATACTTTGCCATGAGAATTTTGTACCAAAGGAGAACTGTTTAAGACTCAGTGAAAGGTGTGAAGTACACCAGTCTCAGTTACATAAGTCTCTATGTGTGAATCCCACTTAAAGGTGTGAAGCACACCAGTCTCAGTTACATAAGTCTCTATGTGTGAATCCCACTTAAAGGTGTGAAGTACACCAGTCTCAGTTACATAAGTCTCTATGTGTGAATCCCACTTAAAGGTGTGAAGCACACCAGTCTCAGTTGCATAAGTCTCTATGTGTGAATCCCACTTAAAGGTGTGAAGTACACCAGTCTCAGTTACATAAGTCTCTATGTGTGAATCCCACTTAAAGGTGTGAAGCACATCAGTCTCAGTTACATAAGTCTCTATGTGTGAATCCCACTTAAAGGTGTGAAGTACATCAGTCTCAGGTACATTAGTCTCTATGTGCGAATCTAACTTTAGAAATACTTCTCGAAACTCAACCTGCCTATGCTATATGGCTCATCAATATCCTAGAATATCTGAATTATATACACTGTTCTATTTGAGGGAATTCTTTTAAAGATATTTCACTTTATTTATAGATTAGACACTGCAATAGAAATACCTAGGGTCAGGATATTTGTTAGGGTGACTCATGTCAAATAGCAAAAGGATTAAAGTTTAAATCACCAAAATGGCCAAGCATTATAGATATATGCGCTAAGGTCATGGTATTACAGATTATATTTATGCCATCAAGCCCGTTTCCATTTGCCGACTATTTGGCACCGATCTACAGTCGGTAGCCGCCGATAGATCTTTTGGTACACTGACGCCAGATCGGTGAATGGAAACGAGACCTGCAGAGAATGCTCACAGATTAATTTTGCACAGATTATGTAACAATGCCAATTAAATCTGGAACCAGAAAGCACAGTAGAAACAGTACATACAATACACCCTCACCGATAAATTGATACCGATGTACAGTCAGTGGCACCACCAACAGACTTTTAGGGGAACTCAAATAATCGGTGCCATTTTCGTCGGAAAATGGAAACGGGCTTATTAGAAGGAAACTCACGGGATGAAAATAAAAGGGTCCCTACTAAACCAACTGTAACTTTGGAGTAATTCACGAAGCAGAGCTGAGAGAAGTACGTAGCGGTCAAACGAGGTGGAGTGCAATTATCTCACCCCGGTATCTTTGTCCTTATAGGCTTAACATTAGGAACTCGTATTCCACGGCCATGAAGTTCGTGTACCCAATACTCAATGGCTGATTCGGTGAGTCAATTCATCAATAAATAATGTCATATGGGGTGAGATAAAATCAGAAACCCACTCAGTGAAAATAACTTGGTATGCATAGACAATTATTGTCGCTTCGTGTATTACTCTGTACTCAAACTCGGTGGAGAACGGACCCAGCTATTTTCATCTCGTGGGTTTCATGTTGATTTCATGGAGAGAGTCCCTGATTTTATCTCAGCCCGTATAACTTTGTTAATTTATATAACAAACCATCTGATTAGCCATTGAGTATTGGGTACAATACCTTCATGTCCGTGGAGTTTGAGTTCCTAACGTTAAGCCTATGGGGAAAAATACCGGGATGAGAAAATACTAGGAAACAATAACTATAAAGATACCCAAGGTAAAAATGTACTGAGTTTAAAAGAATGAAATGGAGAAAAGAACAACAATAAAACAGGGATGCTGGCAAACTGAACACATGTTTATTCAAACTGACTTTTATTGCCCATTCCTGTACATCGTCTTTCTGTTGTAAGTGTCTTTATTTTTTATCGTCGGCCATGTTTATCTGGGGATGTATTTCCAGTCCCAGCGTTATTTGTGTTGCACAATAAATGACTTGTTCATCCATTTCAGAAGACTGATGTTAATACAAGTTACAGAAATATTGCAATCGTTGCCCAGATGGGCCACAGCCAATAAACATCAAATGGTCTTAGATATCCTTCATTGAGATAACTGTCATAGCATCTTAGATGGTAACAACATATAGTCATATTAGAATATATTATCATTTATCCTACACCTCATATAAATCTCTATAGACTTAACATGGTGGTCCTTATGCCACGGTTATACCATCAAATATTTATATGCCACTGGTGACATATCAAGTTAAAAACATATGATAGATTAGCATAAAATCTAAACTTCACTCAATTTCACATAATTGTTTATATGCCATTCGTTGTCTTCTGCTACAGATATCACTCAGCTCCGCTTCGTGCTCTCATTCCGCTAAGACAACTCATGCCATATAAACAATCATATGAAATTTTGTGATGTTTCATGATAATACCTGTGATAGTATAACCTACACATACGGCCCGCTCCTACCCATGTCGTATTTATATCCGTACGACACCTAGGTGACGTACGGGGTATGTATGTTGCGTACGTGGCATCTACGGCGGCGAAATAAAAAAACTCGCCTCAGAAGCAAAGTTAAAAATTGGATATTTTAAGGTGTATAATAATACGAAAACAGGTATACTGTGTCTGTACGTGATAACAACTTGGTAAAATTGACGATGATCTTCAATTGTACCGCGTACCTATCACGTACAGCCACAGTAACTCTGTTTCCGTATATTATGTACTGGTTCAATAGCCTCCACCGTTTTTAGATTGTCATAGACGTTACGCAATGGGTGAACGTTTAGTTGAATATAAAATTATTTAAAAAAAACTAGACACTCATTTGGATACACGATTCTCTTTGGATGAGTACATGAGTTAAGAGGAATACAAGCTACAGGTAATTTGCGCGTGTTGGAGATGAATATGGGTAGCACCTATTTAAATATCTCTGTATTAGTACTAAGATCTGCATTGCAATGACAGGGCAATTACTGCAATTAATAGCTTGTAGTGATATTGTGGTATTGCAATAATATACACTGCTATATACTGAAAATAGGCACCTGTAAATGATGTTATACGTCTTGAAACTAAGGATGAATAGTGCCTCAATAGGGCAGCATTCTTGTCAGTATTACAATAAAAAATATTTTTATAAGGAAATAATCAGCGGATTGTAATAATATTCGGCTGTTCATAGCAGCACGGACCTGGGTATGACTCTATTGGGGACATGTGATACTGATTCTCCATGCCTTTACGAGTATTGTAGTCCGTTCTCCACGGTCTATATCCTGTGTGTTTTCCATTATTTTAGTATGTACAGGGGTGAGATAAATTAGATATCAACTCGTTCTGGTCAAGGTCGTCGTTCTCCAACTCTTTCGCCTCGTTCATATCACTCCGCATAAAACTTGTTTTCAGGTTTCAGGTTCTCTCTTGTTCGGTCCAGAAACAGATGACTATTGTAACAGCACAAGATAAAAAGAGATGAAAAGATGTTGTATATAATATCACGTTTGTGTGCAATAAAAAACAAGACATTTCAGACCATAAAATACAAGTCATTTGGATTGAACTTTATCTATAACCATATCTGTGACGTCACGGCGTTTAGGGGGCGTCATGTGTGACGTCATGGCGTCTAGGTGACGTCATTATGTTTGGAGACCAGCTCTCTTTGGTTTATGAAAAAATAATCATATAATCCTTTATCAAAGGCAAGATATTAGCATTAAAGGCCATTATTTTATTATCCACCTATCCATAGAAAATACATAGGGAGTATGTATGGACATGCCAAGAGCATACGGATATGTCTATACGTACAAACAAAGTATGTATGGAAAAATAGTGCATAACTAAAACGAACTGATATCAACATGCAACTTATCAAAAAAAAGTGGATGATAAATACAATATAGACTGGTTTCAGATAAAAGTGGTCAGATGTTCCTCGGAATTGACTAAATGCAATATCCTCGCATACGCTCAGATATTACTGCGCGTCAAACTCTCTGAATCCAGTCAATATTGTGTACGTATCTCCACCCCGACAAACTCCAGATGTAGTTAGAGGATGACATTTGAGTTAATTCAGATCAGTACTCCTTCGTTCACAGCCATAGGCGTTCTCATAAAACTCATAACTTGTGAGGGATACTTTACGCAGATTAACAACAAAAAAAGAGAAAAAAAGTATATTGGTCCAGTGAACGAGATCCAAGATACCGTCACTAAATGAAAATTGGATTTGTCTGGTCGACCTAGATTTAATCCGTTAATCTTCTTGGATCACTTCAAGTATAAATAAGATCAATATATATCACTAGTATTCAGACCTCCATCTTTAGGATTTCTAGTCTTGAATCAGTAAATAATGCTTGCAAACCAGATCCTTGAGGCTGTAGCAGCTGACTATGTCAAGGTGCGAAAGCTGATTTCCTTAAGGCTGATAGAGTCATGAAATAGTGATTTATGAGTGTTCCTTACGATAACAAGGCTTAGTCAGCTGTCAGAAAGTCTAGCCGATCGTTGATGTGCTAAGGTAAGGTGTGAAGGGTGAGTAAGCCTTCAAAGATTGACCTGAGTATTTTCTTCAGTGAGAAGGTTAAGTACACCGTCACAGACTTAACTCTAGGACATCCTTGGTGTGTGAAAAGTGAATTAAAGTCAAAACTCTGAGGTTCCGTAAGGTGTGACGACTGAGTAAGCCATCAGAGTTTGACCTCTGACTGTTTCGTAAAGTGTGAAGGGTAAGTATACCATCACAGACTGAACTCTAGGATATCCTTGGTATGCGAAAAGTGACTGAGCCATCTCAGTCCCCTGAAGGTGTGAATGTAACGTTGGCCTCCAGAGATTTATCTCTGACTGTTTCGTTAAC
The DNA here is from genome assembly GCA_950022655.1 of Alentia gelatinosa. NCBI lineage: Eukaryota > Metazoa > Annelida > Polychaeta > Phyllodocida > Polynoidae > Alentia > Alentia gelatinosa. The sequence goes on along the minus strand of OX465580.1, from coordinate 136,910,062 downwards.
TGTGAAGTTAAAAATCCTATGGAGATGAAGTGTGAGTGAGCCATCGAGGTAAGGGCTCCAATGCTCCCCTTAAGGTGTGACGGCTGAGTGAGACTTCAGAGATTTATCTCTGACTGTTTCGTTAACTGTGAAGTTAAAAATCCTATGGAGATGAAGTGTGAGTGAGCCATCGAGGTAAGGGCTCCAATGCTCCCCTTAAGGTGTGACGGCTGAGTGAGACTTCAGAGATTTATCTCTGACTGTTTCGTTAACTGTGAAGTTAAAAATCCTATGGAGATGAAGTGTGAGTGAGCCATCGAGGTAAGGGCTCCAATGCTCCCCTTAAGGTGTGACGGCTGAGTGAGACTTCAGAGATTTATCTCTGACTGTTTCGTTAACTGTGAAGTTAAAAATCCTATGGAGATGAAGTGTGAGTGAGCCATCGAGGTAAGGGCTCCAATGCTCCCCTTAAGGTGTGACGGCTGAGTGAGACTTCAGAGATTTATCTCTGACTGTTTCGTTAACTGTGAAGTTAAATCCTATGAGGGCGAAGTGTGAGCGAACCATGGAGGTAGGGACTCCTATACTCCCCTTAAAGTGTGATGGCTGAGTTAGCCTTCATTCATCCATCTCTGAGTGTTTCTTGTAGTGTGTAGAATGAGTCAGCTGTGAAACACTAAACTCTAGGAGATTCTGTGTGAGTGGAGTGAAAGCGAGCCGTCAAGACCAGACTTCTGGCGGTTTCGACCCATGACGAGTTTGCTGCTGTTCTCCCCGTCCAGGTAGACTTCTCGCACAAAGCCCTGAGGTCCCTCCGACTGGTCGTCAGTCTCCTCCAACAGGGTCGTCCTCTTACTGTGTGAATAATAAACACAAGATGTAAGTTTCATGAATGCATGATACATTAGGAATGTGAACTTATAACATTTCCTATTCTATTTTGCCATTTTTTTTAAAACATGAGTACAAGCCTGTCTTGAGCTAATGACGTTTGACATTTGATGTGTTTCTTTTGTCATTTGCATCTATCAATCTTGGTAAGAGTACCTTCTTATTGATCTGGTTCACTGTGTGTTTATTACTGCCTCTCCCATCGTTCATTACTTGGAAAATTTAATTTAAAAAAGAGTCATTATGTTTTAATTAATTTGACCAAGCTGCGACCTTAAGCACTTATCTCGGTTGCTTGTTCACACTTCATCGTAATTATAAGGAATGTTTGTTTGTGTGTTGGTGGGGGGGGGGGGGGGGTGTGGGCCGGGGGAGGGTGGTTGTGTTCATGGACCCGTTTTTTTTAGACGCGAAAATCGTTAATAGCGACCGTTTTATAATTATCATATATTTGGCGATAATTTTAACAAACTATTGAGGTCAATGATCGTTATATTTTGAAAACCGTCTTGAATCTTTAAACGATTATGGTCCTAGAAGTGTTCTTACCTTTTATCCTACCCCTAATATAAAATCCCATAGGCTTAACATTGAGTTTCCGTATGCCACGCTGACTGGCATACGGAGTTTATATGCAACTAGTGGCATATAGATTTATTTTCACGTAATATTTCAAAACCGAGAGGACGGGGTAGGATAAAATCAAAACCTGATTTGTTTTAATCTTGGCCACTGCATGCCAATCCTGGAGTTTTGACCCTGGACTTCACTTGGCTTCACCTCATGAAGTCACTATGCCAAACTCTAGTCGTGGCATACAGTGGCCAAGAGTAAAACTCATCCAGTTTTACGATAGTAGTCTACGCTTGTATTTTATACGGATGAGTCTTCCCTCAGAAATAGACCTCAGGAAATAGATGTCAATGCAGAACCTACCTGTAGACTTTTATAAGCACTCCGACGATAACCACGAGCACCACCAGGAACCCGGCCACGCTCCCCAGTATTATAATTACTGAAAAGAAACAACGACTAGATTAGACAGAAAGACACTAGAGACATAGCCACGCTCCCCAGTATTATAATTACTGAAAAGAAATAACGACTAGATTAGACAGAAAGACACTAGAGACATAGCCACGCTCCCCAGTTTTATAATTACTGAAAAGAAACGATAACTAAAGATTAGACAGAAATACACTAGAGACACAGCAACACTCTCCAGTATTATAATTACTGAAAAGAAACAAAGATCGAGGATTAAACTCAAATATCTTAGAAACGCTCCCCAGTATTATAATTACTGAAAAGAAACACAAACTAAAGATTAGACAGAAATACACTAGAGACACAGCAACGCTCCCCAGTATTATAATTACTGAAAAGAAACAAAGATCGAGGATTAAACTCAAATATATTAGAACTGCTCCCCAGTATTATAATTACTGAAAAGAAACACAAACTAAAGATTAGACAGAAATACACTAGAGACACAGCTACGCTCCCCAGTATTATAATTACACTAAAGACACAACATTGCTTCCAAGTATCATAATTACTGAAAAGAAACAAAGATTGAGGGTTGAACTCAAATATATCATCACTAAAGACACAGCCACACAGGCAGCCAACCAGCCAGTTCTACACCCTGCCACACAGGCAGCCAACCAGCCAGTTCTAAACCCTGCCACACAGGCAGCCAACCAGCCAGTTCTACACCCTGCCACACAGGCAGCCAACTAGCCAGTTCTACACCCTGCCATACAGGCAACCAACCAGCCAGTTCTACACCCTCCCTCACAGACAGCCAACCAGCCAGTTCTACACCCTGCCACACAGGCAGCCAACCAGCCAGTTCTACACCCTGCCACACAGGCAGCCAACCATCCAGTTCTACACCCTGCCACACATGCAGCCAACCAGCCAGTTCTACACCCTGCCACACAGGCAGCCAAACAGCCAGTTCTACACCCTGCCACACAGGCAGCCAACCATCCAGTTCTACACCCTGCCACACAGGCAGCCAACCAGCCAGTTCTACACCCTGCCACACAGGCAGCCAACCATCCAGTTCTACACCCTGCCACACAGGCAGCCAACCAGCCAGTTCTACACCCTGCCACACACTCTCACATCCAACCAGCCAGTTCTACACCCTGCCACACATGCAGCCAACCAGCAAGTTCTGCACCCTTCCACACAGACAGTCAACCAGCCAGTTCTACACAATGCCACACAGGCAGCCAACCAGCCAGTTCTACACCCTCCAACACACCTTCACAGCCAACCAGCCAGTTCTACACCCTGCCACACACCTCACAGCTGACCAGCCAGTTCTACACCCTCCCACAAACCCTCACAGCCAACCAGCCAGTTCTACACTCTCCCACACACCCTCACAGCCAACCAGCCAGTTCTACACCCTCCAACACACCTTCACAGCCAACCAGCCAGTTCTACACCCTGCCACACACCTCACAGCTGACCAGCCAGTTCTACACCCTCCCACAAACCCTCACAGCCAACCAGCCAGTTCTACACTCTCCCACACACCCTCACAGCCAACCAGCCAGTTCTACACCCTCCAACACACCTTCACAGCCAACCAGCCAGTTCTACACCCTCCCACCCACCTCACAGCTGACCAGCCAGTTCTACACCCTCCCACAAACCCTCACAGCCAACCAGCTAGTTCTACACCCTCCCACAAACCCTCACAGCCAACCAGCCAGTTCTACACCCTCCTACCCACCTCACAGCTGACCAGCCAGTTCTACACCCTCCCACAAACCCTCACAGCCAACCAGCTAGTTCTACACCCTCCCACAAACCCTCACAGCCAACCAGCCAGTTCTACACCCTCCTACCCACCTCACAGCTGACCAGCCAGTTCTACACCCTCCCACAAACCCTCACAGCCAACCAGCCAGTTCTACAACCTCCCACAAACCCTCACAGCCAACCAGCCAGTTCTACACCCTCCTACCCACCTCACAGCTGACCAGCCAGTTCTACACCCTCCCACAAACCCTCACAGCCAACCAGCTAGTTCTACACCCTCCTACCCACCTCACAGCTGACCAGCCAGTTCTACACCCTCCCACAAACCCTCACAGCCAACCAGCCAGTTCTACAACCTCCCACAAACCCTCACAGCCAACCAGCCAGTTCTACACCCTCCTACCCACCTCACAGCTGACCAGCCAGTTCTACACCCTCCCACAAACCCTCACAGCCAACCAGCCAGTTCTACACCCTCCTACCCACCTCACAGCTGACCAGCCAGTTCTACACCCTCCCACAAACCCTCACAGCCAACCAGCTAGTTCTACATCCTCCCACAAACCCTCACAGCCAACCAGCCGGTTCTACACCCTCCCACAAACCCTCACAGCCAACCAGCTAGTTCTACACCCTCCCACAAACCCTCACAGCCAACCAGCCAGTTCTACACCCTCCCACACACCCTCACAGCCAGTTCTACACCCTGCCACACACCCTCACAGCCGACCAGCCAGTTCCACACCCTGCATACTACAGCAGGTGAAATAACACCAGTCAGGCGTGGTTCAGAGCGTTCAGCGTTCACCTGGCAGCGTATCAGGTTTAAAAACTCACCAACAAGCAGACGGTAGGCGCTACTTACGTGTTGCGTCCTGGACGGTGTCTCCTGACTGTCCTGAGTTCGCGGCGCCCACGACCGGCTCCACCGTCATGTCCGCGGACGTGGAGGGTGTTGTTGTGGTTGTTGTAGGCTCGACGGGCGGGAGATTTGTGATGTCAAGTCCACATTGCAGGTCAAAGCCGGGCACCAGGTGGGAAACTGGAGGAGAGAAAATCAGTCTATTGGGCCACTAAAAAAAACCAACTTGTTTCTCATCACCGCGCGCATCAGAAAAAACGATTTTTGAAGATTTTTTTTATAAATAAGATGAACCTTGATAGAAATTATGAAAGGTATGTGTATTCAGTATCAAATTAAAGCTCCTGATGTCAGGGATGCATTAAATGTATAGCCTGTAAAAATCTGGAAACCCAGCATAAGCAGACACCCCGGGTAAGCAGCCACTTTGGCCCAGATCGGAGGGTGTACGCTTATGCAGGGTTTTACTGTATGTCTGCCATCTTTGATATAGCAAAAAAAGAAGAAAAAAAAGCGCCCTCGTCATATTTTTCATGGCTTGGTGATGAGAAACATTTTTTTTTTTAGTGGCCTTAAACCATCTCTTTGTAGTATTCAGAGCATGCTTGGATGCTCCATATATATACGTTGCTTAAAGGTTATAAATAATGATCACATATAGGTTTCCAGCCACTCTCCCCCCAACCCCCTCCAGATCTTTCGCAGCACTAGCGCTGGCTTAGTCTTTGCCCCAACCCAAAGCTGGTTCCCTGGGTATCCACTATAAGACAGGGGAGACCAGCGAACTTTTCAGATTAAAAACAAGGCAACTGTCAAAAGTTATACATCTCTTTGTAGTATTCAGAACATGCTTGGATGCTCCATATATACGTTGCTTAAACCTTTAAGAACGAGTGTCTGTGGCTGAGCTACCGCCATAGGGACGGCTGCTAGTGTCAGTGTATACTCCTAGAGGACGGACATATTGTTGGCTAAAGCCATAATTCGATTGTTTTATCATGTGATATGATCTGTAATCCATAAGATCTTACATGATTTTGCTAGTAATATGAAATATGTTATATCTACATTATCTGAAATTATCAAGTTTTATATAACGGGTCATGGTTTACTGAGTCCCCGTACATTTTCAATGGGGTCTTTGTATATGATAGATAATAAAGAGCATGCATTGATGCTTCATATATGCGTGGATTAAAGGTTAGAATGGTCTCTTTGCTCTAAAGCATAATGAGACTATTTTCCTGTAAACCATGGTTTTGAGGCCGTATACCACAGATATGAATCCGTGTACCAGAGTTATGGTATCTGACAGATTTTATACAATGAGTCATCATATATATATTTTCAATGGGTACTCTGTATACGATGGATAATAAAACAATGGGTCGTAGTCTACTTATTCACATACATTCTCAATGTATAATAATATGATTTAACCTTCTACCCCAACATATACCACTCTACACTTTACTATATACCCATGCAGTATATACTGTAAATACGCACCGTTTCGCCATATAACGTTAATATATATACTGTACGGAACAGTGTTCCGTACGGGAAAATATAGAATACTTACGTAAACGTATACTAGAATATAAGTTGTTCAGCCAAATGAAATTAATGATTTTTCTTAATTTCGGGTATATAGTAAATATAGAACGACCTATCATGCTTGTACAAGCTACAAAACTCGATAATAATTCACGAATTGTACGGAACTCGGCGAAAACGCCTCGTTCCGTACGAACCGTAAACTCCCATCTCGTTTTGTAGCTTGTACAGCATGGTCAGGACGATCTATATTATTATTAATCCTCTACCTCAATGCAGACCACTTAATATTGTTTATTAACCCTTACTATCCCGACACACGCCGTTCTTTATTGTGCATCAACCCGGAATATCTCCACATACACATCTCTATCATGTCTGACTTGTATATCAGGGACGAGACATCACATAGACGGTATACAGAGATAGGGAATTGAAATATAGATTCCTTAGACTCGTTTACAATGGGGCCGCTACGGTGATACTAAATCATGCTGTTTTAACTGTTTCCGGTAAGTGATGTCTGGCATCTTTCACATTGCCAGTGTTAGATCTACTGGGTACAATATCGGCGACGTTTTCATGCGACCAATCTATGTTTGGTTACATTCTATGGAAACGATAATAAACCTATGTGTTCCTTTTATGAGAACCTCGTTCTGAGTCGGTAATTATCTCACCCCTGCTATAAGTTCAGACATAGGAATTACATTGGAAAAAAGTACTCAACGGCCGTGGCGTAGTGAATTTGGGATGGATTTGCTAATTCTATTCTAGTTATTGTGAAATTTGTATGATATTTAATGTCATAAAAAGGGGTGAGATAAATATCTTTATTCATTTTTTGTATTTATTTTTTTATGATTTTTATCAGGGTAATAAACTTGCAAGTATGCCAGGTTCGGCATCGGCCGATCTGCCACCTGGTCCCTCTAGGGTTGCCAGGGTTGATATCTTATTAACACGGACAAGTGCAGGGGTTGGATTATAACAATCATGACTGCAGATACACAATTATTACTTCTTTCCTTTTTTTTTTTTTCTTTTTTTTATATTTCCAAATTTTTAGGCCACTGATTGTGGATGGAAATCCATTTACAGTGTGTCTGAAAATTATTTTTGTTATCACACCGGTGAATCCAGCGTGATACAGATCAAAATCCTCAGAAACCTCATTTTCACTCGCCGACGAAAACGGCAGAGATTTTTTGAGTCACCCGGAAAGTCTGTCATTGGTGGCACTGACTGTGAGTTGGAATCAAAGAATCTATGAGGGTGCAGTGTATACCAATACAAAATCAAAATCGCGTCGGAAGGTTACCTAATATCGGGGCAGTTGACGACGTTTCTGCGATAAGACACCTATAAAAAACCCATACAATGCGTGGTAGATTGGCATGTCTAGACATATGTCTACGATTTTGCACCTTCCCGATATGTCTCCGATATTGACTTTTTGTATCGGAGCCATATCGGTGGGTCTAAATTTCTATCGTAGTAGGTGGACGCCAGGCCTTACCCTAAAAGTCTATCATCGGTGGCACTGACTGTATGTCGGTATCAAAGAATCGGTGAGGGTGTTGTGTATGCACTGTTTCTACTGTATTTTCCAGGTACACAGAGACTTTCTGTGAGAAAATCCATAGGTGTTGGCCTTTTCACATAATCTATACCAAATTAATCGGTGAGCATTCAACCAAGAGTAGACCTGGAGTATCCAAAGATGACCTTGTAACCCCCTACAAACTAAAAAGATACATTCGTGAAAACCCGAAAGTTATCACAAATATAAGGAAAACACTAAACAAACAATAAAAAACCCTCAGAGAAAAGATGGTAGATAAAGCAACCATTAGCCGAAATTCTAAACAACTTGGCACACAAAATACTAGTGGCCAACTTAATAAATAGCATGACAAACATAAAAGGAAATGACTGGTGTACTTTTCACCACAGCAATATACTCATATAAAAAAAATGCAAAAAAAAAAAAATAATAATAATAATATATAACAAAAATGCAGTAAGCATGTTTAGTCAGCCAAAAAAGGCTGCTACTATCGATTACAAGTAATATCGTACCTATAGAGATGTACAAAGACTGGCCGGAAGGAAGACAGGCCTGTGAACCTAAGATGGTTTCCCAGTATAAATAAAAGAATGAAAAAAAAACCCAAAAAAACTAGTGTAACATCATTACACAGATCTGTACATCTCCCATTATTGGAGGATAGGTACTTATATACATGCATAAACAATTACAGAATCATCAACTATTAAAAGAACAAACATTGGGCACTAGAGCCCAATCTGCTCCACTATTCAAAGTTATAACCCCCAGAAATGAACTATACAAAAAGAGTGTCGAATACAGGGGAGCAACAAAATGGAATCTACTGGCACCAGCAACAAGACTAATCAAGTCGAACCAATCCTTCAAGCAGGACCAAAAACTGATGCTAAAAACAAACATGCCTTAGCACTCATGATGCATGTACTTTATGTGGATAACAACTGATTTATTCTTAGATGATTCACTTTATCAAATTTTGACAATTACTCAATCCATTTGAAATTGTTTACAACATTATCTCTTCTCATCAATGTATTGTATATATGTTGCACTACCATATGCTTGAATCCATAAAAGAAGAAACAAATTGTAAAGGAGAGACAGTGGACACACGTTGAGACCAGCTCTCCACAGAGTTGAGTGTGATCCAGTATAAATAAATGTCTTAAAAAAAAAAAAATTATCTGCAAGTCTCGTTTCCATTCACTGATCTCACGTCAGTGTCCCAAAAACATCTATCGGTGGTTCCCGACTGCCCCTGCTATTCTCCCCATTACACTTAATATTGGGAACTCGTACTCAACACTCATGGAGTATTGTCAAAAAAATGAATGATGATGACGTCACAAACTTTAGTCACTTCGTCATTGATAGGGGTGAGATGAAATTAGGACTGCACAATATCCATAGCACCTGGAAATATGCCATTCGTTTTGGTTTGCTATGAAATCTGACCTAGCCTTGCCTCTTGAGATTACTCCACAACCAAAACTCATGGCGTATTGTCAGTGGTTATGGATCTCGATGCAGTTCCTTGTTAATATCAAACCTTAAAAAGAGAAGACAGATAAGGCCACTCAAAAAAAATTGTTTCTCATCACCAAGCCATGACAAATATGACAAGGGCGCTTTTTTTCGCTGGATCATAGATGGTTTTTAGGTGTCATAAACTGGCCTTGATAATAGGTGGCAGCACAAAACTATCGGTTGTTAAGGCAGTGTGAAGAGAGATATGAATAGGTCACAATTTTGGGATCACCTAGATACGTGTACATATTATTACATACCTATGGCCGAATGTCTATGAAATACTACCCGCTGCTAGGAGTACAGTATAAATAATGTTCGGGTGCACTGCGCCCGTAGTAAATATTCGGGCGCACTGTGACCAAGTACATAAAAGGCGGGTTTTTAAAAAAAATTTAGGTATATATATATATCGGCCTTTTTATACTTTTAGGTATATATCTTGGCCTTTTTGTACCATAAATACGTCCCGACGCCGCAGGCGGAGGGACGTATTTATGGTATAAAATGACCTCGAACAGCCATCCCTTCGGGCTCAGTAACCACGTTTTCTCTTAATACTACTTGAATGCATCCCTGACATCAGGATTTGGTACCAAATACACATACCTTTTATCATTTCTATCTAGATTCATCTTGAAATAACGTTTTTGCTGATTCACGCGGTGATAATAAAAGAGTTTTTTTTTCTTTTTTGAGTGGTCTAGATAGAACACCAAATAAACAGTAAAAAAACCCGCTAAAGGGGTCACCCACAGCTCCGTGCAAAATCTCCCGTTAATCAGGGTTAAAATAAATCAAATAAGTTTATTTCTGTTCCGAGAAAATTGGTCCCTTCCACAGGGCGTCCTCTTAAGCGAGGTGACCCATAGGGTTTTATTGTACACTAGAACCCTGCGTAAGTGGACACCTTCCGTTCCTGGCCAAAGTGTCTGCTTACGCAGGATGTCCGCACACATGGGGTTAAGATAAACATCTAATAGAGGGATCTGTTCCAAGCAATGGTGTCCATTAATGCGGGGTGTCTGCCTACGCTGGGTGTCCCAGAACGGGGTCTTACTGTACTTTTATATGGAAAAAAATCTTCTCCATCCGGGGGTCCGGAAAATCGGACCCCCGATTTTCGCAGATTTCAGCGATTTTCCAAGAATTTCTTTTTTTTATTAAATAATTTTTCGTGGTTGCATTTCCCATGCGAATCACATCTTCGTCCTTCACCTTTACTGTACTTTTAAACTGGTCACACAGACACTCAAACAACTCAAAATACTCACCCCCAACAGAAACAACGAACGCCGCACTGACGTCAGGATCCGAGTTGAGGTACCGGAAGTAGAAGGTGTTGCGGCTGACGTCACATCCGGCATGTGTCATGGCGGAGACGTTGCAGAGCGCCCCCTGGTATCTCGCGCCGTCCCAGAATTGGACTCGTTGATTACAGTCAGATTGTGGTGGGTTCTGAGGGAAGAGGGCAGATAAGAGAAATATAACTTGAGATTTATCACTCTCGCAGCAGATCTTACGCGGCGCTAGCGCTTACTAATCTCTACCTCAACCCACTGTCAAAGGTTATGAAAGTCAAACAACTCATATATTATGAGTTTGGAAATATAGGGATTGTTAAATGAACTTCAAAGACAATCCAGTTGTTTCTTTTTCAGTTTTAAACCAATGTATATTGTGAATCCACAGTTGATTAGACTACCCCTTCTAGTATGAACATGTGTTATGTTGACAGAACAAAACCCGATAACGTGTGAGGTGCTTGCAACTAAAGAAAGTAATCCCAGAGACTGTGTCTGGTTTGAAATGACTAATAACAGAAATGAGAGTATTTTATTTACCATATAAATATGTGCATCTCTATTTACAAGTAAAACACAAAATACCCCAAATGTTCACAGAATCCAGAGTTGATTAGACTGCCTCTTCAGAGGAGCACATGTGATATGTTGACAAAACAAAACCCAATAACACATGAGATGCTTTCCACTAAAGAAAGTAATCCCAGAGACTATATATCTGGTTTGAAATAACAAATAACAGAAATGAGTGTATACTATTTACCGTATAAATGTATGTATCTCTAACTACAAGTAGAACACAAAATACTACCCAAAATCACGCAGAATTTAGGATATATGAAAAACTGGCATATGGGACAGATTTTCTCCCAAACAGACAGGTCGCTGCAGATATACAAGCGGCCACAGGAAGTATAGTGCAGGATCTTTGTTGGGAGAGTGGAGGTTTATTAACCTCACTGCCCCCCCCTGCCGCTAGGGGAGCCTCAGTCGGAGCATGTTTATGTAGGGGGCTGTGTTGTGATGGATGTCTGAGGAGAACTAAAATCAATTTATAGCGGATGCTATCTTTTTTTTCTGAAGTGTGATTTATGTACCACTTAAAACGTTGGTTAAGGTCTTGGACTATTCTGACTGACTTCCAACTCTTCATGTTGTAAAGAAAGTGTGATAATTTTAACAGAAATAGACAATTTCCGTGTCCAGAATCAAAGTATCTGTCAATGAAGATGTTTTGTGTGATATAAAGGAGATTGAAATGTTAATGAAGTACATTACTTATGCAGATTAACATAATAACTTCATGACCCACTTCTACATAAGATGACAATGTGACATGTCATGACATGTAAATGCCTGTGTGGGAGAAACATGACCTTACATGACAATGTCACTGTCACAATGTCATGTAAGGTCATGTGATAATGTGACATGACCTTACATGACCATGTGATGGTGTCATGACCTTACATGATAATGTGATAGTTTGCTTCTTGGCAGAAAAACCAACAAACCAACCAAGGCAAATAGAATATTATACTAGATTAAGGTACTGTAGTGAAATAATTTGTGAAAGCCAACAGAGTCTTACCATGCTGCCTGTAACATAGTTTGTATACTCGAGAACTCCATTCATAATATTTTTTCTATACTAGACAAATAGCAGCGAGGTTTGTTTATTTTGTGTATTAATCGAAGTGAATTATATTGGCATGAGTGAGTGCCTCTTTGATGATTATGTAACTAATTAAGAAATTTTTTGATGGATACATTTGCCACCATGTAAGCCCAAATTCTGGGCATGGGTGAACTGAGAACTCGCGACTGGACCGATCATTCCATGATAAATAAAAATACTAAAAAAAAAAAAAAGTAGCATGACCTTCGATGGCTATGTCACAATAATATGACCTTACATAACATTGTAACATGACCTTACATGACATTGTGACAGCGACATGACCTTACATAACATTGTGACAGTAACATGACATTGTAACAGTGACATGGCCCTACATGACAATATGAATGTAACATCACTTTTACATGACATTGTGACAATGACATAACCATACATGACATTGTGACAATGACATGACATTGTAACAGTGACATGGTCTTACATGACAATATGACAGTAATATTACTTTTACATGACAATGACATGACCATGTACATGACATACTGCAATGAATCCTTATGTAATGAGCTCATAAACAAGCTCACTACTGTCTTAGTGTTAAGTGAATGTTGTCGTGAAGCTAAGCTGCCAAAACTGTTTGTAAGTCTACTCAGTAGACATTGGTAGGCAGAGTAACCTGAAACTGGAGCGGCGGGAATATAGGGGGTAAATAAAACCGCCTACGGCTCAACTCCAGTATGAAGAAATATCTTTGAAAAAGAAAGAAAAATGTTGACATTAACATGACCTTACATGATAGAATGACAATGACATGACCTTACATGACAAAATGACAGTGACATAACCTTACATGACAGAATGACAGTGACATGACCTTACATGACAGAATGACAGTGACATGACCTTACATGACAGAATGACAGTGACATGACTCTACATGACAGAATGACAGTGACATGACTTTATATGACAGAATGACAGTGACATGACTTTACATGACAGAATGACAGTGACATGACTTTACATGACAGAATGACAGTGACATGACTTTACATGACAGAATGACAGTGACATGGCCTTACATGACAATAAGACAGTAACATTACTTTTACTTGACATTATATAAATGACATGACCATACATGACATTGTGACAGTGACATACCTTGGTCATGACGATGAGCTGTAGCGCCACCTGTGTGCGGTCAGGCACACTGACCTGACAGGCGACTGAGGTATTGGAGAAGGAGACATCGGTCCCTGACAGCGCCTTGAGGTGACTGGCGACGTAGACGAGCTGTTTCCCGGTCAGCGGCGTGCTGCTCAATACAGTCGTCAGCCCAGCCTTGTCCGTGTTGTGGTAATGCACTGTGAGAAATACATACCAGAGATTAGTAAGACCAGAATGTGATAATTAACATACCAGAGATTGATAAGTGATAACGGATTGTAATGATTAAAACACAGGACAGATAAATAGTCGTCAGCTCAGCCTTGTCCGTGTTGTGGTAGTGCACTGTGAGAAATACACAACAGAAATTAGTAAGACCAGAATGTGATAATTAACACACAGGACAGATAAATAGTCGTCAGCCCAGCCTTGTCCGTGTTGTGGTAGTGCACTGTGAGAAATACACCAGAGATTAGTAAGACTAGAATGTGATAATAAACACACCAAAGATTGATAAGTGAGAACAGATTGTAATGATTAACACACAGGACAGATAAATAGTCGTCAGCCCAGCCTTGTCCGCGTTGTGGTAATGCACTGTGAGAAATACACCAGAGATTAGTAAGACCAGAATGTGATAATAAACACACCAAAGATTGATAAGTTAGAACAGATTGTAATGATTAACACACAGGACAGATAAATAGTCGTCAGCCCAGCCTTGTCCGTGTTGTGGTAATGCACTGTGAGAAATACACCAGAGATTAGTAAGACCAGAATGTGATAATAAACACACCAAAGATTGATAAGTGATAACAGATTGTAATGATTAACACACAGGACAGATAAATAGTCGTCAGCCCAGCCTTGTCCGTGTTGTGGTAATGCACTGTGAGAAATACACCAGGGATTAGTAAGACCAGAATGTGATAATTAACACACCAGAGATTGATAAGTGATAACAGATTGTAATGTTTAACACACAGGACAGATAAATAGTCATCAGCCCAGCCTTGTCCGTGTTGTGGTAATGCACTGTGAGAAATACACCAGGGATTAGTAAGACCAGAATGTGATAATTAACACACCAGAGATTGATAAGTGATAACAGATTGTAATGATTAACACACAGGACAGATAAATAGTCGTCAGCCCAGCCTTGTCCGTGTTGTGGTAATGCACTGTGAGAAATACACCAGGGATTAGTGAGACCAGAATGTGATAATTAACACACAGGACAGATAAATAGTCGTCAGCCCAGCCTTGTCTGTGTTGTGGTAGTGCACTGTGAGAAATACACACCAGAGATTAGTAAGACCAGAATGTGATAATTAACAAACAGAAATACACCAGCGATGAGAAAAGGGTTGCAAAACAAGCGCCGACAAGAAAGTTCCAATCGGCGCTTGTCGCAGCCTTGTCGTAAGAAGGGGGGCTTTACAACAGCATTGTCGCGGCGTGTCGGGAAGTGCACGCTCCACCAAAATGGGATGTCATCGGAAAAATCGAGCATGCTCGATGTTGTCGTAGCCTTCTCCAAAGGCTCCCGATAAGTTTCCAATGGTGGCCTTGTCATGGAATTGTCGTAGACTCTTGTCGGGAACTGGGGTCCACCAACCACAATCATCGGCCAATCATGGACCTTGTTGGGAAGCCATTGTCATAACCTTGTCATTGGTAGTCGACACCCCCACTTAAGTGGGAACAGAACGTAATAGTTAACACACCAGAGATTTATGAGTCAGTCTCAAAAGGACATAACCAGCCTACCGAGACGTGAAACTACACAAGCAAACAAACAAACAAACACCAGAGATTGATAAGTGATAACAGATTGTAATGATAAACCCACAGGACAAATAAATAGTCGTCAGCTCAGCCTTGTCCGTGTTGTGGTAGTGCACTGTGAGAAATACACCAGAGATTAGTAAGACCAGAATGTGATAATTAACAAACAGAAATACACCAGCGATGAGAAAAGGGTGGCGTCCACCAACCACAACAAGGCTACGACAAGCGCCGACAAGAAAGTTCCAATCGGTGCTTGTCGCAGCCCTGTCGTAAGAAGGGGGGCTTTACAACAGCATTGTCGGGGCGTGTCGGAAGTGCATACTCCACCAAAATATCTTATTGTAGACCTCTGCGACACACTGCCGACACGCCATGACAGTCCATGACAAGGGTCCAGTCGTGGGAAAAATCGAACATGCTCGATGTTGTCGTAGCCTTGTCGGATTGTAATAATAAACATACCAGAGATAAATAACTTAGAGCAGAATATTATGATAAACACACAAGAGAGATGAATAAGTGATAACAGAATGTAATAATGATAAACACATCAGAGATGAGTACTTGAGAGTAATCGCTCTTTTTTTATCAACCCATTCCTGGCGGGTGATGCCATGTGGCATCAATAAATTAGCAAAATTTCGTTTTTGTGGAATGAAATAGGAAATATTGAATATGTAATCATGAAATTTTCACAGAATATAGATGCAAGACCCAGCTAATGATTTAGGGTGAAGTGGATGATAAGATCAATGATTGCATATTCTATCACGTCCTAAACTACTAGAGCTATCATAGACCTGGCAGTATAAATTTGCACTAGTACCCCCCCTTTACCACATACTATTGCCTCGGGTACCCGCCCTTTAAAGGTTAATCATATATATATATATATATGATAGTATATATATATATGATAGTATATATATATATATATATATATATATATATATATATATATATATATATATATATGTGATAGTTTTACGATAGTATTTGGTGTTTGACGTTGATGTAGACGGAGATAGTAGAAAAAACACTGTATTATACTGTGAACTGTTTTCGTCTTTAATAAAACTATCCATCCCCCCTCCTTCAAAAGAAAAGGTCTGTCTGTGATCATACTGAGCCCTCAAGTGGATGCAGACTTCTAGAATTACCGATACCTCCACGTCAGAAGGCCATCATGCCCAGAATAAAACTGGAACAACGGATATCTACTTGGGAGGTACCTGGGGTAATCATCTACCACACTTTATGGTGAGACATGATGGCAGCTGATCACACCTGAGACCTGAAGTGGAAGCTGACTTCTAGAGTTACTTCATGAGATCAACCGCGATATCAAAGGCAGAGGGGTATCTGTGTGGTCAATGATGTACTTGATGAGTACCCTGCTTTTTATCCTACCCCTAATAAAAAACTCCATAGGCTTAATATTAGCGCACTGTATTTGGTATATGGTGCAGGAAAATGAAATTTATCGCTCTAATGGGATACAGTTGACAAATGACCTCATTTGAAAAGCGACCAATGATTATCACTGATTATTGGTGAGTTTTATGTTATTTCTTAATTTGCTGAAGTAATTTAGACGGGGTAGGATAAATTCTAGACCAAACTCGAGTTAGTCGTGTTGTTTAACGCACTCAGTATCTAATTATGTACTTGGTGTTTGTCGTTGATGTAGACGGAGAATGCACCACGAAACTGGAACCCGTTACCTGGGGCCTGTTTTTCAGACAGCGACGTCTTTATTTGTAGTGATCACAAAAGAGTGACCAGTTGGGTGACCAAGCCAGTGATCATGACCAAAAAGTGTTCCTCAGACCCGGTCACTGTTCAGCTGTAATTATGATCACTGTTGGTCCAAGGCCCATTCAAAAACAAAAGCATGTCTCACATGTATATTACTCAACAGAAAATTGTGAAATTTGTGAATTAGATAAAACAGATATAGATAATTCATCGCAGTAAATATTGTTTCATTTGATACAGTGGAAGTGTATACTATGAAATATGCCACCATTTGGGCTAAATGGTCACAACTCTGGAACCCAAAACAGTGACCACGACAGTTTACCCTTCTAAATGGTCGCACATGTTATGACGACTTATCTCTGGAACCCAAAGGTCTCCAAACGGTCACTAACTGGTCACCATAGGAAATGGTCACGACTAAAAAACAGGCCCCTGGCCTATAGTCTAACTAGGCCAGGCTGCCAGGCTAGGGTTAAACGGGCTCCTGGACCTTCCCTGAGGCCGTTACGCCTACCTGCTCTAGTTCAGGTTTTCTACACCAGAGGTCGTATTTGTCTGAAAGGAGCAGGTTTTATTCTCAGTGAAGAACTCCCTCCACGCCCCCGACACGACATTCCCCAAACCAATATTTCAAATTACGCTAACCTTTCGCCACTTCCAGAGCAGCACGCAGCTGTAATTGTTTTCTCCAACCTGTTAAGAGTGGACTTTTTGTCTGTTTGTTTTGTGAGGTTTCTCAGGTCGTTGTTCTGCTAACACTATGACAACTGGAGCCAGTTTTGATTTGAATAAAAACTGAACTACAAAGATCTGCGGTACTTTTGTTCGGTTCGTTTGTTTGATTTTAATAACGTCCAGTCAACCATTATAGGTCCTTACCAGACTTTCTCAGGGTTCTTTTACACCAAAAGGGTGGTGATCGAATCAATGTGATGAATGAAGGGAGAAATCTCACCCCTACACATTTACTGAGGCTGTACGCCACACCACATAGACATGGTATGAGAGGGATTGGCCTTTGATATAACAATATGTCTACCACTGCTGGGGGTGAAGGGGAAAGGTGGCTGCACACCACACCACATAGACATGGTATGAGAGGGATTGCCCTTTGATATAACAATATGTCTACCACTGCTGGGGTGAAGGAGAAAGTTGGCTGTACACCACACCACATATATACATGGTATGAGGACTGGCCTTTGATATAGCAGTAAGTCCACCACTGCTGGGGATGAAAGAGAAGAGTGGCTGCAGTGGGACTAGAACCCATTAAGTCCTACAACCTTGGGGTTACAAGTCCAGTGCCTTAATCTTAAACTCCCCACCCTCTGCAGTACTTCTGTGTTATGCACCTTCTCCGGCAAGTTAGTTTGTCAGATTTAACACCAGAGGGCTCCATGCTACTTGTATGGGGAGCTTTGACTTCCTGTTGGCGACAGGAAGCAATGGAAGAACAATAAATAGTATTAAAAGATAACAGGGCCACATGTTTTTCACACCATTAAATTCAAGGGTTCTTGATTCCTAGGATGAGTGTTCACTGTGACCTGTCTGAGACAAAGTACCACCTGTGTACTTCAGTGTGAAACAAATTCGCCATTTTCCTTGAGACTGATGAAAGTACTTTGCAATGAGAATTTTGTACCAAAAGAGAAATGTCTTAGACTAGGTGAAGGGTGTGAATTACACCAGTCTCAAGTACATCAGTCTATATGTGTGAATCCCACTTTAGACTAGGGGAAAGGTGTGAAGTACACCCGTCCCACGTACATCAGTCTCCATGTGTGAATCCCACTTTAGACTAGGGGTAAGGTGTGAAGTACACCCGTCTCAGGTACATCAGTCCCTACTTGTGAATCCTGCTTTATACTAGGGGTAAGGTGTGAAGTACACCCGTCTCAGGTACATCAGTCTCTACGTGTGAATACCGCTTTATACTAGGGGTAAGGTGTGAAGTACACCCGTCTCAGGTACATCAGTCCCTACTTGTGAATCCTGCTTTATACTAGGGGTAAGGTGTGAAGTACACCCGTCTCAGGTACATCAGTCTCTACGTGTGAATACCGCTTTATACTAGGGGTAAGGTGTGAAGTACACCCGTCTCAGGTACATTAGTCTCTACGTGTGAATACCGCTTTAGATGGCTGCAAACATCACCGACAATCACAAAAACAGCCGTGGGACAAAATCTCCCTTCTGAAATGTGACTGAATATAAATATAACTAGCTGACAGATTCTGGGAACCTCGAGATATGAGAAGTCTATTTGCTGATATGCACTCGATGACACCCTGATTATGTCAGTGAGAGAAACGGGAGTGAGATTCTACAGCCACGCGCGCGGTGGCCGTTCACTCAGTGCAACATGTCTCAATCATTGTTCTTCAAAATGAAAACAGATAACTCCATTGGATTCAGCATGTGAATATACTAAACATTAAATATCATGTTTCTATCATGAATACGTAGAGATTTATTGTATTGAATCTGTTCCTCTGTGCTAATCATTATGTGGTGCCATGCCGTCTACTGTTTTCTATTTACTTGAGTTCCTCAAATTTAATCTGATCTGACTAGACTTTATCAATAATTCTTGAACTACCCAACCGATTTTTTAAATTCTTTCCAGGCCATCTCTTGCATAAATTATTCCAATTATGGATATGACATTCAATTTTTCCTTCTCGTAGCTAAATTCTAAAACAGAAATCGATGCTAAATCAACAACTATGATTACAATTTTCACTGGCAATTCTGGCAAAGATCTCATTGTGGTTGAATGATTGAGAATGTTCTTATGGTTAAAGTTTGTTCATTGTAATGGAAGACAACTCTTAATCCTACCCCTCATATGAATTTCCATAGACTTAACATGGTGTGACTGTATGCCATGGTTATGCCATGTAATATTTATATGCCACGGGTGACATACGAAGTTAAATACATGTGACAGGTTAGGAAATTGGTTACATGGCGTTCATTGTCTTCAGCTACAAATATCAAGAAGCGGAGCTGAGTGATATCATTCCATGAAAACAACTCACGCCATACAAACAATCGTATGAAACTTTTTGATGTTTCATGATATTGTGCATAACAATCCTGCACTTGTATGAGCTTTTAGTCTCTACGTTAAAATAGAGATGGCGTTTTAACTGTCAGTTCATGTCCTACAGGATACAATACACAGACACTGACATGGGTTTTGGGTTCTACATTCCTGAGTCTCTACGTTAAAATAGAGATGGCGTTTTAACTGTCAGTTCATGTCCTACAGGATACAATACACTGACACTGACATGGGTTTTGGGTTCTACATTCCTGAGTCTCTACGTTAAAATAGAGGTGGCGTTTTAACTGTCAATTATTGCCCTATAGGAATCAGTGCACTTACACTGACATAGGTTGTGGGTTATATAGACAATAATCGATGGTTTTGTGGACAGGCGACCACGAGAGGTTGACACGAGCGCTAGCGAGTGTATTACGACGTCAACCTTGAGTGGTTTACAGAGCCGCCTATCCACAAAATCATCGTTTTTTGTATTTATTATCCATCTTTTTGAATAAATTAAAACCAGTATTTGCAATATTAAATGGTACAACAATAGGGACTTTTTCTTTGCTCTATAGCAAAATGGGACTATTTTTCCCGTATACCATGGTTTTGAGGCCGTATACCACAGGTTTGAATCCGTATACCACAGTTATGGTATCTGACAGGTTTTGTACAATGAGTCGTGGTTTACTGAGTTCCCATACATTTTCAATGGGGGCTTTGTATACGATGGATAATAAAAATTCCCGAGTCTCTAGTTAAAATACAGGTGGCGCTTTAACTGTCAGTTCATGCCCTAAAGGACTCAGTACACCGACACTGACGTGGGTTGTGGGTTGTGGGCCGCACGAAGACGCTTGACGTTTTTACCGGTTCATCTCTTAATGTCATCTTCTTTTTATTCCCCTGTTTTTGGATCACCCTCCATGTTTCCATGGCAAATTCATAATTGGCCTGTCTTTCTGGGACGGTGTTTTGCGGGAATATTTTAATCGAGAAAGTGTTTCTTTGTGAAGCGGCACCAAAAGGATTTGTGGAGAAGCCCGCAGGGGGCAGGTCACGTGTGAGGGGGAGGGGAGGGGTGAGGAGGTACCGGTGTGGTGAAGTGATGGGGTGATGGGGGACAGACTGATGGGGTGACTGGGTGATGGGGTGACGTCCAGTCAACCATTACAAGTTCCTACCAGACTTTCACAAGGTTCTTTTACACCACAAGGGTGGTGACCGAGTTTATGTTATGGATTTAGGTAGAAATCTCACCCCTACACATTTACCAGGTGAGAGTTCTTTTACTCCCCACACCACATAGACATGGTATGAGAAGGACTGGCCTTTGATATAGCAGTAAATCTACCACTGCTGGGGGTGAAGGAGAAAGGTGGCTGCACACCACACCACATGGACATGGTATGAGAAGGATTGGCCCTTAATATAGCAGTAAATCTACCACTGCTGGGGTGAAAGAGAAAAGTGGCTGTAGTGGGACTCGAATCAATCAAGTCCTGTGCTCTTTACTACTGAGGTAACTCCCCACCCCTGTTGAATTGGGAAGACAGAGAGATTGTGTAATGGGGTGATTGGTTGATGGGTTGATGGGCATTGGGTGTTTGGGAAGACAGAGCAATGGTGTAATTGGGTGATGGGATAGCAGGGTGATGGGCGATGACCAGACACAGTGATGGGGTAATGGGGTGACAGGATGATGGGGTAGCAGGGTGTTCGGTGATGACCACACACAATGATGGGGTAATGGGGTGACAGGATGATGGGATAACAGGGTGTTCGGTGATGACCACACACAGTGATGGGGTAATGGGGTGACAGGATGATGGTATAGCGGGGTGTTCGGTGATGAGCACACACAGTGATGGGGTAATGGGGTGACAGGATGATGGGATAGCGGGGTGTTCGGTGATGACCTCACACAGTGATGGGGTAATGGGGTGACAGGATGACGGGATACCGGGGTGTTCGGTGATGACCACATGCAGTGATGGGGTAATGGGTTGACAGGATGATGGGATAACAGGGTGTTCGGTGATGAGCACACACAGTAATGGGATAATGGGGTGACAGGATGATGGGATAGCGGGGTGTTCGGTGATGAGCACACACAGTGATGGGGTAATGGGGTGACAGGATGATGGGATAGCGGGGTGTTCGGTGATGACCACATGCAGTGATGGGGTAATGGGGTGACAGGATGACGGGATAGCGGGGTGATGGCCGATGACCACACACAGTGATGGGGTAATGGGGTGACAGGATGATTGGGTGACAGGGTGATGGCGTAATGGGGCGGTTGGGTGAGAGGGTCTGGGGTGAGACGTAAAGCAGGGCTGAGGGAGTGATGGTGTGACGTGGTAACGGGGTGACTCGAGACAGGCGAATGATGTGATGTGGTAGCAGAGTGGGAGGAAATGGAACCCTCGATATTCAATGAGATGGGAAAAAGTCAGAAAGGCCGATCTGAAAGCCTGAACTACCAGCCAACTACCTTTCAGTTTATCCTACCCCTAATAAAAAACGCCATAGGTTTAACATTGACTCAATGTATTTGACGGAGCGTTGGATAAAGTGTTATTTATGCACCGAGGCAAATAAAAAAACGGACCAATCAGGGACGAGATAACGAAGGTAGATCCGGCAGCATTGATAACTACTAACATGGATAATTACAAATATTCTCTGTACATCGGTGAGATGGGGTAGGATAAATACGAAACTGAACTTGAGTTAGCCTTGTCAATGTTCATACCACTCTGGTCAGGTCTGCTACTCACTGAACTCGGCTAATGCCTCGTGTAGTAATACACAACCTGCCCATCGTGGCATAAACATTGACAAGGCTTTCTCCTAATTACTGACAACTAAATGTTACTCGACTAAAGACCATGTCAGTCAACTGTCAACTTTTTGTCAACAATCTTCGTCACCACAGACATTGACACACTGAATGTCTACATCTGACGCTAATACCTGTTGACGAATCACGTCCAGCCAGATCATGACGTCACAACGTGCCCAGCCGTCAGAGGGCGCCGGTTTACTGTGCAGCGGAGCGTGACGGAGCGTGACGGAGCGTGACGGAGCGTGACGGAGCGTGACGCGCCGTGACGCGTGAAGACGGCGTGAGGACACGTAGTCAGGCGTGAAATAGACGCCCGTATCTGTAGAAGCGGAACGGATCTGCCCCGTCACCACCAGGTGGAGCCACACAAACTGCGAGAGGAGGGGCTCAGTGCTTGGAGAGTGAGGAGAGTGCCCTGTCAGTCACTGCGCCGCTCACTCCAGATTCCTCTTCAATGTCTCTGCTGAGAATGACATCCAAATTCAATAAGAAACTGCATGGCCTCTGGCTGCATGACCTCTGCCTACTGTCTGCATGACCTCTGCCTCCTGTCTGCATGACCTCTGCCTGCTGTCTTCATGACCTCTGCCTCCTGTCTGCATGACCTATGCCTGCTGTCTGCATGACCTATGCCTGCTGTCTCCATGACCTATGCCTGCTGTCTACATGACCTCTGTCTGCTGTGTGCATGACCTCTGTCTGTTGTGTGCATGACCTCTGCCTCCTGTCTGCATGACCTATGCCCTGCTGTCTGCTTGACCTCTGCCTCCTGTCTGTATGACATTTGCACTGCTGTCTACATGACCTCTGCCTCCTGTCTGCATGACCTCTGCCTGCTGTCTTCATCACCTCTTCCCTGCTGTATGAATGACCTCTGCCTGTTGTCTATGTGACCTTTGCCCTGCTGTGTGCATGACCTCTTCCCTGCTGTCTACATGACCTCTACCCTGCTGTCTACATGACTTCTGTCCTGCGTTATTGTATTAGCAGTTGAACCAGATCCAATTAAAGACACTTGTGACCACTTCACCTTCTGTTCCCTGCAGAGTGTGTGTAGCCCCAGCCCCCATCAATCCCAAGAAGCCTGTACCCCTGAGACTCACCCATTGACTTCTCACTCATTCACACTCTCACACCTCAATCTTACCTCAGTCTCTAGTCCAATCCATTACTCACACACACATACACTTACACACACTCTCACACCTCAATCTTACCTCAGTCTCTAGTTCCATCCATTACCCACACACACTCACACACACACACTCTCACCTCAGTCTCACCTCAGTCTCTAGTCCAATCCATTACCCACACTCACATACACTTACACACACTCTCACACCTCAATCTCACCTCAGTCTCTGAGTCTTATCCATTACCCTATCACTCACACTCCAACACACTCACACACACCTCAATCTTACCTCAGTCTCTAGTCCCATCCATTACCCATTACTCACACTCCAACACACACTAACCTCAGTCTCACCTCAGTCTCTAGTTTCATCCATTACCCACACACACACACATACACTCTCACCTCAGTCTCACCTCAGTCTCTAGTTTCATCCATTACCCACACACACACATACACTCACATACACTCTCACACACCTCAGTCTAAACTCAGTCTCTAGTCTCATCCATTACTCACTACCAGACACTCTCACACACTCTGGTTCTACTACCTAGTTGGGGTTTCATTCTGTGTCATCTCAGTCTCTGAGTCTCATCATTACTCACTCCCAGACACTCTCACACACTCTGATTCTACCACCTCGTAGATGCATCATTCTGTGTCATCTCAGTCTCTAGTCTCATCCATTACTCACTCCCAGACACTCTCACACTCTCTGATTCTACCACCTCGTAGACGCATCATTCTGTGTCATCTCAGTCTCTAGTCTCATCCATTACTCACTCCCAGACACTCTCACACACACTCTGGTTCTACCACCTCGTTGACGCATCATTCTGTGTCATCTTAGTCTCTAGTCTCATCCATTACTCACTCCCAGACACTCTCACACACACTGTGATTCTACCACCTCGTAGATGCATCATTCTGTGTCATCTCAGTCTCTAGTCTCATCCATTACTCACTCCCAGACACTCTCACACACACTGTGATTCTACCACCTCGTAGACGCATCATTCTGTGTCATCTCAGTCTCTAGTCTCATCCATTACTCACTCTGCTGAACTATCATCTCGTCACGTTTCTTCATACTCCATCAGAGATTCCAATTTCACGATTTCTTTCCTGTCTTCAATTTTTATATGAAGCCTTGAATAATATCTACGGTAATTAACAACTTGAATGATCATGGTTTTGTCTTGAACTAACTTTCCTATCTCATCAGAATTCGTCATCACTCGTCTGAATTATTCTGCACTCTAAACTGAAAGGTGTCATTATTAGTTTTTATTTAGCAAACTTTACCAATCCTGGTGTTTTTTTTACAATTTCACATCTAGGACTCACTGTGTACTGAGTAAGCTTCCCCAGCGTTTACACGAGACGATTATAGGCGGCAATTCTTGTACTTAGAACCACCTGATGACCTTCAGCAGTAAAAGGCTAGAAACCGATTAATGTAAACGCCAACCGTTCTTCAGATGGCCTTCCTATAGAAATTGGCATGGTGACATAGTATTTTTTTAGCATTTCCCCTTTGCACATGTTCCCAACTATCATAATCCAGAATCATTTGAAGATAGCAATAGAACATCAGTGTCATCAAGCAACAAAGTAAAGATATTGCATTTTCCCATAGACACTAATAGTTATGCACTTTTATTCATTTTCAGATGGTCTTCCCATAGAAGTTAGCCTGGTGACATGCCTATAAATGGAACCTATATTATTAGCAGAAATCAATAGAATTTATAAATCACCCAGCTACCAGTATTTGTCTTTAAATTAGACTCAGTCCTTTGTTTTCATTGAACTCAGTCCTTTGTTGATACAGAGAAGTGACTTGAGTGACATTCATTGCTACTTTCTGTGACATATTTCCACACGACACTCGGTCCTTTGTTGACTTTCGTGGACCCATTTCCACTGTTCACTGACTTTACGACGAGTGAGATCATCTTTATCACATGGTACTTTATTAGACATGAAGAGGGAATACCACGAACTGTGGCAACATTTAATGCGATGCTATTGAGACCAAGTTGTGAAAGAGTCTCCTTTTACGTAAGCAGAAAATGTGGCAGATCGAGGTCAGTAAAGATGACTTGAACATTATTGAGAAAACCTATGAAAGTTTAAGGTCAGAGCCAGAGGAGGAGGTGTGAAGCGTAGCGCCCCCTATAGGCACCCAACTCATATATGCGATCGCGGCAGGGTTCAAGGCGCCACTTTCAAACCTGCCAGCAGAGGGGAAGGAGCTCATGAGAAAGGACTGTGTGAGGCTTCCAAGCCATAGCCTATGAGAAATAAGGCTGTATTCCACAAGACAAAACAGCCATAAAACGTGGAGCTCTATTGAGCTCTATTGTGGTTTGGAGTACATTATATATCACTCTATCAAGATCTGAAAAGATCTTTGATAGAGCTCTAACAGTTTGTATGTAGTAGCTGTTACTAGTTAGCCTATTTTAGTATAGGAATCCGTATTCAGCTGTCATTTGAAACCATGCCAAAACGACAGGGGGCGCTACGCTTCACACATCCTCTGGGTCAGAGCTAGTATCCCATCAAGTTTGATTTGCGTAGTAATTCACAAGGCGAACCCGAGTGAGTTACATGGCGATTTAGACGAGATGGGATTGAGCTCTGACAGTAAACTTGAATAGGTTTCTGAATGTATCTCACCCTTCACATAGAAATTCAAAACTCGAATCCATGTGAGATTGTGTGCAGTATTCCCTTCTCATACTTGTCACCCTGTAATGTTGACCTTCATGGAGACCTTGAGAATTCGCTCTGCTTCGCCAGTCAGCCTGTGTCATGGTCTGATGCACACCAGTGCCTCCTATCATTTCTAGGTTTATTGAGTAATGTTGCCAGGTTTTCATGGCCCTCCAGTATTGGTTACACACGATAATATCACTTCTGAACTTTCCAAATGTTGCTTTGAAATGGTAAAAATAGATGTTAAGTGGAGTTGTTTTGATTTCATTTGGTCAACCATCACAGATCCTTCCCAGACTTTCTCAAGGTTCAGCTTTATCTCACCGCTTTTACACCACACGGGTGGTGATTGAATCTATGAGATAAATTCTGTCAAAAACCTCACTTCAATACATTTACCGAGGTAAGTATGACATAGCAGTAAGTCTACTAATGATGAGAAAGGTAGCTGTACACCACACCACATAGACATGGTATGAGAAGGAATGGCCTTTGATATGACAGTAAGCCTACTACTGCTGGGGATGAAGGAGAAAGGTGGCTGTACACCACACCACATAGACATGATATGAGAAGGAATGGCCTTTGATATAGCAGTAAGTCTACCACTGCTGGGGATGAAGGGGAAAGGCTGTACAACCAACCACACAAGACTAGACCCTGTTACCATGAATTTCTGATACCCGCCATATTTCTTATTCATTAGTCATACGCATCACTGATGCCTAAACCGAGATGTTCAAATCCGTTTTTGTTCATTGTCAATTTCTTATTGAACATATGATGTTGTACGAACTGTAGAGGGACCACGCGGAAGAGCGGCGATTCGCCGAGCCTGGCAACAATGTACATTGTATACCCTAATAAAGTCGATTAAAACAAAAAACAAAAAAAAAACAGACATGATATGAGAAGAAATGGCCTTTAATATAGCAGTAAGTCTACCACTGCTGGGGGTGAAGGAGAAAGGTGGTTGTACACCACACCACATAGACATGATATGAGAAGGACTGGCCTTTGATATAGCAGTAAATCTATCACTGCTCGGGATAAAGGAGAAAGGTGGCTGTACACCACACCAAATAGACATGGTGTGAGAAGGACTGTCCTTTGATATAACAGAAAGTCTTTTCCAGGTGATGAAGGAGAAAGGTGGCTGCATTGACTGCATGTAATCAAATGACAACCCTTTGGCCCTGGAGCCTACTGAAAATAACACTCCAGAATAGAGAACAATTGCACACAAAAAAGGATCCAGTGCATGAACCACTCAGCTGACTCCCCACCACCCATTCTTTAAGATACAGAATATCACCATTAGATCAGTGGAGCAGTTCTATTGTGGATGTATGCCAAACAGCAAGGACAAATAAATATAATCTACTTCAGCTGCGTTCTGATAGAGGATCGTACATGAAGACCCTTTACTGTACTTCGTACAAGGTTTATTATTTGATAATTGAGTCTTTTCACTAAGACAGACTTAGCCGTCCATAAGGTCGTCCATAAGTGTTGAATCAAGTTGACCCACATCGTCCATCGGTCTTCTGCGTACAGAAAGGGTTCTTCAGGTACGATTCTAGATTATTATATGGGCCGCTAGTCTATGTGGTTGATGTACAGTGTGTTATAATAGATGACCAGGGACCTGTTTCACTAGTTTTGTGACATGTCTGTGACACCATACAGACATTGGGGTTGTCTAGTTTCGTGACAACACAAGTAGCTGCCCTTAGAAAAAGACAGACCCCAAACATAAGAATTAGACAAATCTACACATCATGGAGCTGTTTCACTAGTTTCGTGACAAAAGTGTTAGACAGACAAGAAAAGCGGCACCAACAATGCCAGCAAGAATGTACAGAACAAAGTCTAATGTCTAGTTCTTATGAAACCGGACACACCATCTAGACGCCATCTAGACATGTCACGAAACTATTGAAACAGGTCCCTGGTCTTAATTGTTAATGTACAAAGTGTACTTACATGGTTCACAGTAGTAAAGTGCCCTGATGTAGTGTACCCCGCTGCCGCTGCAGGTGCCACTGTTGTCCCTGAAGATTGATTGAGTGCAGGATGTTGTTTTATGACACGCGGAAAGTGCCTCAAGCTTGTCATTGGCCAAACAATGCCCAGTCGTGGACGCATCGGGCTGCGGACAAGTTGACCCATCTGACACCAAGTAGGAGGCTGACACAAGTTTGATGATGTACTTCTCCGGGCAGGTCAGCGAGACGCTCATCATTCCCTTCTCCTCACAGGCAATAAACGGTGTCGCGACTGGAACGAAATAAAGAAATTATAAATCTCATGTGGAACATTTAATGGCATCGTGACAAAATCAATTATCGCTTGTGGTACAATAAACAGCACCCCCATTGGAATGGAACAACATTAAGAAATTATGTACAGTAAAACCCAGCTTCTGGGACAACCCGCTTAAGGGGACAATTTGCTCAGAACAGAAATTTCTATCTCGTTTATTTTAACCCTGCTTAAGGGGACAACCCACTTAAGGGGTCACTTTGCTCAGAACGGGGGTATTCCCTTAAGTGGGGTTTTACTGAATCTCACAAGAACAACACATGCCACCACCACTGGAACAATGTGAACAGATTATGTTTTACATGTGAGACAATAAACGGCATCGCCACTGGCATCGCTACTAGGGCACCGTGAAGACGTTTCTTGTGTTTGGTACACCAGAAAATACACTCTGCCTTATAAAGAGAGAAGAAGCTATGGGCAGACATTTTACAGTATATTGGGCAGGTATGTGGTGTGTAAAACAGACGGACATATGGTGGATATAATGGGCAGATATATGGCTGGTAAAATGGGCACATATATATATGGCGGGCACATATGGGGCACATAGCTATTGTTCTATGGAAGCGGCCATCTTGCCCCCAAACGCCATCAAAAACACCAGGTGGCGGGCACAATAATCAATTGATTTTATTCAAGATATTTTTTTGGGGCTTGCCATGGATGAATTTTAGCCTCGTCTCAATACTATCTATAGATTATAACAACTGATAACAATTAATTTCCTGATGTGTGCTGGCCGAATTAGCAATCACTCTGTGCTCTATATATAGCAGGTATATTGAACGGTCATATGATGGGTATAACCGGCCATACCGCCAGACATATGGTGAGTATGAGAGTCAAATATATGGTGGGTATAATGTGCATTTTATCATAAAAGTGCTGTCCATAAATGACGTCATGCTATTTTTGACCATTTTTACCCCTTCATTCTTCGTCATGGAAACTGGAACCTCCCCCCCCTCCCCCCTTCTTCATGACGTCATCCATTGACATTGAGGAGTTCTCATAAATAACAAAATGTTGCCGATTCAGAAAGAGATGGTATTTGTGAGTTATTTAAAGGAAAATACTTAATATTGACCCTGTTTTCATACGAATACTGGTCCTCAGAGCTCTCTGTGTGTCTCAGGAGTCTGTAAATAGCGGATTCCCCTCCTCCGCCTCAGGCAGTCCCTCAGACACGCCCAGAGAATCAATCCGCACCCTCTATTTTTACACTTATCTTCAAGATTTCCCGGAACTTTCTCGTCATTTATCGAATCTCCCGGTCAATAATAATCTTCAGAAACTACATACGCAAGCATAGTTTATTCTTCAAATATCAAAAAACATTTGAGGATTCTCTCTGTGAGGAGAATGAAGGCATGGCGCCGAGTGAGTTGTCTCAAGTGGAATTGACTTTGAATGTGCTGCACGCTTGTAAATAACAAGTACAAAGGGCTGGGAAGCAACAGGCGCACTCTCCCAGCAGAGATCCTGCGCTGTACCTCCTGCAGCCGTTTGTATCTCTGCACCGACCTGCCTACAAAATCTGTCCCATCCCCAGTTTTTCAAATATCCTAAATTCTGAGTGCTTTTCGGGGTATTTTTTGTTGTACTGGTAAGTACAGGTGAACTCTCCTAGCAGAGATTCTGCGCTCTACTCCCTGCAGCCGCTTATATCTCTGCACCAACCTGCCTGTTTCGGACAAAATCGCTTCGTGAATTACTCTGCGGTCAAACTCGGTGGAGTACGGACCAAACTATTTTCATCTCGTGGGTTTCCTTCTAAAATACGCCATGTGTAGGAGCAGGTAGTATATGTACTTCATACAGCCACAGGTATATAACTAGGAGCTAATAGTGTATATTCATCCTTGATGAATGAGCATGCAATTATAAATGAATAACAATTGAAAGTTTTGGGTTAGATTGAGTATACGATCCTTCTCTATAACACACTTGCACCCAATCAACTGCCTATCTAGGATCCAAACAGATCAAGCACCAGTGGGTCTTGAGGTATTTTGGACTTGAGTAATTGGTCATGGTCAGCTGGGCATGCCTCTAAGACCCTCAGACACTGGCACCCTGCTCTCTTCTCAATAGCATAGTGAATAGCACACAGGTAGTAAAGGGATAGTTTTCTGGAAGCACACTGAAAGTTCAATGTGACCACTCTAACCCTGACTCTAACCTCTACATGATGTATTCAGCGTGTGCAAGCACGCTCTAATAATAAGCACATAGGCCAGGCTTCCAGGCAGGGCAGAGTTTAGCACGCGCTAGCACCACGAAGGATCTGCTGGGAGAGTGCAACAAGCGATGCTCGCGCCTGCTGCTGTGCGTTCACATTCCAGATGAATAACATGGAAATTGAGTTTCCATCATAAATAACAAGTCAGAACGAAATGCCAGCAGCTTCGTTAGAATTGCATTCCACTCTAGTAACACTTTTCATTTTGAGCTAAATGTCAATTCATCAGCGCCGCCTTCAGTGACGTCACTTCCGGATGTGCCTCGGATCACGCATGCGCATTAATCAGATGGCCGCTTTTTACTTCCGGAAATACACGTTTTCATACACCTCGAAACCCTGGCATATGTGTTCACTCCCATATAAGGCCAGGTAACGCCCGCCATATGTTTTTATGTGCATAATGAGTAACGACCACCATTTTTCTGGTGCATCATGGGTAACAACCGCCATCTTTATGTTGATTTACCCGCTAGAGGGCGTGGCGAAAGCTGTTATTCTGTTTGTTAGGGTAGCTAAACGTCCAATTTGTTCAATTAGACTTGGAAGCTGTTATCTTTAATCGACATTCTAATAAGTTATCTTCAATGTTTTGTATCATGGTACATTATATACGTACTAGTTATTTGGGGAAACTAGTAAGTTATTTGGGGAAGCTCGTGAGTGCTTATAAATGCTGGTTTTCCTTGCCATTGCAAATCGACAGGGTACCAGTGAAATTTCTAGGTCGATCACACGTTATTCTCGCTGGGCGTTACCTGTCCCATTGTTTAATTGGGAAGGGAACTAGTTTAGTTTTCATAGACCATATTGAGGTATCCCATAATCCCTTTCGGGTGTAGGATCAGGTTTTGGCTGGTTCCTGCCTGTGTCGACATACGGTAACATGGTGAAATGGGTTTGTTTTAATACAAGGCTGCATACTGCCTTGTTAAATGTTTTTTATATCCGAATTGGAAATCCGATGCCAGAAATGGAAATTTCAGTTATTTCTACATTTACATGCCAAATAACATTCAATTTCTCCGGCTAGAAATAGGAAAATGGTGATTCATCGGGGGACCTCTCTCTGACAGACACTACTTTATTGAGCGGGGGAAATCGCGCTCATATACGTCATCTAGATAGAGGTTAGAATGCTCACACAGGGTTTCAGCTTGCTGTAGAGAATCTAACACTTCACTATCAATGTCCCAACTATAAAGGCATGGTTAAATGAGCAGGGGTCCAGTATCATGCCTTACCATACCCCCTGCCCCACTACTGACTTGGTACCTTTTTATAGAACTTTCATGGCTGAGTGACCTTGTGATCGTGTGTGTGTTGCAGTGTAGCAAAATCAACAGAAATCATATATTTACCAGGTATAAAATACTTAATATGAAAACCAGGATTCTATAAATAGTTCAAGAGCACAAAGAAAGGACAATTATGGTGTTTTGAGTGTGATAAGTGTACAACAAAGATCAGTACTTCAGTAGAAACACCCTCAAAATGCTGACACACTGACCTGTGAACAATCAGCTGTGAGCACCAATGGTGAATATTGATTTGATTGACTGTATCTAAAAGTATAGCCAATAGTCAACCTGGAGAAATGATCTCAATGGACCATGATAATAGTGCCGAATATATGGATGTTGTTCCAGAAGATTCAGCATCTTAAGATGTCAAAAGAATTCATAGAAGGAGGGAAAACAGATAACAAACATGTTAGTAAGAGGACTACCAAGAGCAGTCCAAATGAAGTACCCTCAAGCCAAACAAACATTAGTGCATCAAGCGCTAAACGCTAAACCTATTCAGAACACTCGAGGCCTGATGTCACCTTGATTTAAATGTCACATCTGCCATGATACAAATGGCTTACCAATAATTTCCTATAATATCTCTTACTTTTATTTGATGAAATGATTTAGGTATACCGCGCTCTTCCATTATAAATGGAAATAACATTTGCTCCTAGTATAAATAATGCACAGCGCTTGCGTCAAATTTCTAATTATTCACCAGATTATTTTCTTCTAACAATTAGTTGAAAGGTGAAAAATAAATACAACATTGCCATTATTTTATCAGCGTGGTCGTATTCTCCTTGTAGGCGACACTGCGCAATAATCGTCAACTACACCGGGAATACGACCACTCAGATGAAAATCATGGTAATATTGTGTATTTTCTGTCTAAATCAAGAAAATTGAGTCTCATTCACGCCAATAAAACCGCGATTTGAACCTCCCCACAGATATTCATCCCAAAGCCGTCCCAACCAGAATGCGTTTTCCACGGTTTTTCGGTCTCTCTGAAGCAGCAAATTCCGAATGGAAAATACCGAGTTTAAGCCCAGACTCGTTCGTCGGGCAAAGGTGTGATCGGGCATAATGGTTGGGTCGCTGTCTAATTATAGGCTTAAAGGCATATCGGACAATTTAGCTTGAAAATTAAAACCCATGTCACTTATCTGAAAATCAAATACAATGATCTCTGAGTATTGTAGAGCAGATATCTGACTTAAAAATCGAGGGTTACCGTGCTAGATTTTGATTCAGAGATCAATATTATGATAATTTTATATTAGAATATATAGAGATTCTGAAAAGTTGTTTTTTACATAATAAAACCCATGTCATTTACCTCAAACTTTCACAGAATATAGTATATGTATAGTACTACCTATTTAGGTTTTAATATCATAGGTCGCCGTCCTTGTTTTTGAATGAATCGAAGAAAACCATAGTTCTTAGTACATTTCCTATGTAAATCAAGCAAATGTAAATTGTCCTATTTTACCTATTAAAATTGGATAAACGTGACTAAATGTTAAATTAACTCATGTAGAATTAGAATAAATCCCAAGGAACCAGTCTTGACTAATATTTGACATTAATTAAAAATCACTAGGTGGCGCCACTGTGGATTGTAGGATATGCCTTTAAGGGCGGTTTCAACGCTCAATAGTCATCGCGCTAGTGCCGCATGTCATAGCGAATACACAAAAAGCTGCAGAGAGCTGGGCAGACTAAAATGGGATTCACACGGAGAGACTCACGTTCTTGAGATAGATGTACTTTACATGTTCTCCCAAGTCTCCGATAATTAGAGAGTGTGAGATCTTATGAGAGGGGTGGCCCCTCAGTCTCAGGGAATTGATACCCCCAGGTCTCAATTCCCTGCTGAAGGGGTATGCGGATGTCTCCAGGATTACTGGATAGGGTTAATGTTAGGGAAAGGGATAGGGATAGGGTTAGAGTTAGGGTTAAGGTTTGGGATAGGGTTAGGGATAGGGATAGGGTTAGGGATAGGGATAGGGATAGGGATAGGGTTAGGGATAGGGTTAGGGTTAGGGTTAAGGTCTGGGATAGGGTTAGGAATAGGGATAAGGATAGGGTTAGGGATAGGGATAGGGTAAGGGTAAGGTTTAGGATAGGATTAGGGATTGGGATAAGGATAGGGTTAGGGTTAGGGATATGGATAGGGTTAGGGTTAGAGTTAGGGTTAAGGTCTGGGATAGGGTTAGGGATAGGGTTAGGGATAGGGATAGGGTTAGGGTTAGGGTTAGGGATAGGGATAGGGATAGGGTTAGGGATAGGGATAGGGTTAGGGTTAGGGGAATGGTTTTCTGTTTGTTTTCTTCCCCAGAGAAAACCAAATTTGATGCCAAGATAGGGTTAGGGTTAGGGTTATCTCTCATGTTTTGTAAGATATGTTTTTGCTTTGTAAGATTCTTTATTTTGGGTAAGTAATCACATTGGAAGGCATTTCCCGTTTTCGCGCATGAAGGCGTGAAAGCTGTGAAAGCGGGGGGCCGAGGTGCCGATGGGTCCGAGGTGCCGTAGAGGTCCCGGATGCCAAAGGGGCCGATACATGCGGGAATCACTGAAGGTACATGAGTCTCTCCGTGTGAATCCCACTTAAGCCGGGTGCTGGACACACATTGTTA
The DNA here is from genome assembly GCA_950022655.1 of Alentia gelatinosa. Classification (NCBI taxonomy): domain Eukaryota; kingdom Metazoa; phylum Annelida; class Polychaeta; order Phyllodocida; family Polynoidae; genus Alentia; species Alentia gelatinosa. The sequence continues at coordinate 136,874,940 of OX465580.1, read as the reverse complement.
ATAATCTGAGGATAATCTGTACTATAGGTAAACAGGGTGAGTGTGTGCGTATGTAAATATACCCTAATCAGATTTCCCAACGTCAGAGGTAACTCTATCAGTCACATAAAGACCACAATATGCTAAACTCTTTCTGTCAGAGCCTGAGTGGAGAGCGCTCGCACTATAGGGCATATAGCCTATGATCCATGGGGGCCGCCATGACACCCCCCGAGTAGGTGTTCTTCACTAAAGGAGGTGAAAAAGTAGGTGTTCTTCACTAATGGAGGTGGAAAAGAAGTGGGTGATAATTGGGAAGTGTCACAACTCTAGCCTTGTTCACATATTTATAAAGTGTTCCATATGGAAAATATCATGTCTTGGGTTTGGTTATTATGTCATCCTTCTTTGGGATGGGTGTAGAGAGTCAAGGGAACCATGGTAAAATATTGAAAGGCAGTTGAATTTTGTAAGAACAAAGAGCCGGAATACAGGTTTGTCCCCCGACCACCTAGTTACTGCTTCGTGAACTAACAATGGCTCTGTCCCCTATAGGACGAGGCATAATACTGCTATAAACCCCAAGGGGACGAGACTATTGCCAAAATGGCGTCTGTTTGTTGTATGGGTGTCACTTAGTAACCTGTAGTAACAAGTTACTATAGTTCCTTATCGAATGCCCACAGAGTATAATGAAGAACATAGTATTTTCTATTTATTGTGAAAAAATGGTGCAAATCTATTCATCATTTCTCATAAAACATAACGTTTGGGAGGATAACACATAAACATTAATATATTTTCAAACAATGCCTGGAGGCATTCCTCGTCCCCTGGGTGGGAATGCCTCCAGGCATTGCTAGGACTAAAAGAGTTAAGTAGATAGAAATCCATCTAACCGACAGCACTTTCCCTGCATGGAGTTGTCCCATTACACTAAATCCATATAAGGAATAGAGTAGACCGAGTAGCCAATGACTGCATTCGAAGCAAACCCCGACCTTGACCCTGACCTCCTTACATGATATTTTCTAGCGCCTTGGGACGGCTCTACAGTCGAGAGTTGACCTACAATCTAATGGGCCACAACCACCCTCTTCGTAATCATCGGTCTGGGCCTGGCAGTATCTGGTACCATCTCAGAGGAGGTGTGAAGCGTAGCGCCCCCTATCGTTTTGGCATGGTCTCAAATGACAGCTGAATGCGGATTCCTATGCTAAAATAGGCTAACTGGTAACAGCTATTACATACAAACTATTAGAGCTCTATCCAAAATATTTTCAGATATTGATAGAGTGAAATCTAATGTACTCCAAACCACAGTAGAGCTCAATAGAGCTCCACGTTTTGTGCCTGTTTTGTGTCGTGGAATACAACTTTTATTTTCACAAAATCCAATGTTCAACCTACGACAGGAAACCTTAGCCATAGCACAGGTATATGACATGTGTATCACTAAATAGGCCCATGTCTTAGGTTTCTAACAATGTTTTGTTTATCAAAATCGGCCTATTATTCATGACACAAGAGCTATTTGCATTTTGCATGTTTTGGTGTGGGCTTTTCTCAGAGCTCCTTCCCCCTTGCTGGCATGTTTGAAAGTGGCACTGTGAGGCAGCCGCGATCGTATATATGGCCCAAGTCACTATAGGGAGCGCTGCGCTTCACACCTCCTCTGGTACCATCTGTTCCGATGCTGACACCCCGCCGATGGTACCCGGAAATGTTAGAAATCTCTGACTTCACCATATCGCAAGTCCAGACGAGGTCCACAGTTCTGGACCTGTAGACTGTAATTTAACTGGATTACAGTAGGAATCTTATTCTTTTTTTTGAAAGATAATCACTATACACAACGTTTATTCACCTCAAAAATACCCCCTACTTTCAGCCGGACACTCTCAGTAAAACCAATAATCGGCAATATGGATAATCAGCAGTGTAATAGATTGGAAAAATGGTGGCAATCTAGAATAGGAAGACCTGAAGGTTGTAGTCCAGTAAGGGGTAGAGGTATACCAGGTAACCATGTACATGTAATTATAAAGTTAAAAAATTTAAAAAAAGGGAGCAAGACGAAAGATGTGTGTAAGAGACTGCTACAAGTGTACAGTCAGATAGATATGAGAACAAGACAACAAGGAAATAATGCAATGTACTGTATGCTGTATACTGGAAAATAAATGCTGTGCTCTATTAAAAAAAAAAAAAGAAAATCGGCAGAAGGTTGTTGCTGATTCTGCCAGGACCAAGACAAAAGATCACAAAAGTATTGTGGGCTGGATTGAACAGGCCCTTTATAGTATAGGATTTGCTAAATCTATTTAAGGTACTGAAGGTATTTAAGGGAGTATAAAGTCACCGTTTAAAGTCTATACTTCAGGGGATGATAGTGTAAGGTTTGCTAAACCTATTGTAGGTCCTTGTGTAAATTAGAATCACACCGTTTTATATTTTAGGGGTTTATAGTGTAAAGTGTGCTGAATCTATTTAAGGTACTGGTGTGGATTATTATCACACAGTTTAAAGTTTATAGTTCAGGGGTTTATGGTGTAGGGTTTTTTAAGGTACTGGAGTTGATTTTAGTCGTACGGTTTAAAGTGTATATTTTATGGGTTTATGGTGTAGGGTTTTTTAAGCTACTGAAATTGATTTTAGTCACACGGTTTAAAGTTTATATTTCAGGGGTTTATGGTGTAAGGTTTTTTAAGGTACTGGAGTTGATTTTAGTCACACGGTTTTAAGTTTATATTTCAGGGGTTTATGGTGTAAGGTCTTTTAAGGTACTGGAGTTGATTTTAGTCATACGGTTTACAGTTTATATTTTATGGGTTTATGGTGTAGGGTTTTTTAAGCTACTGAAGTTGATTTTAGTCACACAGTTTAAAGTTTATATTTCAGGGGCTTATGGTGTAATGTTTTTTAAGGTACTGGAGTTGATTTTAGTCATACGGTTTAAAGTGTATATTTTATGGGTTTATGGTGTAAGGTTTTTTAAGGTACTGGAGTTGATTTTAGTCACACGGTTTAAAGTTTATATTTTATGGGTTTATGGTGTAGGGTTTGTTAAGGTACTGGATTAGAGTATTTATAGACTCACAGTTTTAAGTCCATGTTGACATATGACCTCTTTAAAAACACTCACGAAGCAGACTAAATATAGAACTGCGTTTCAGACTGACCCTCACCCTAACACGAGGTGTTACAGGTCTGAGCTGACCAGTCACACACTGACCAGTATATATATATATATATAAATATATATATATGCAATGTATATATACACATATAATATATATATATATATATATATATATATATATATATATATTTATATGAGAGAGGGAGGGAGAGAGAGGAGAGAGGGAGAGGGGGAGGGAGAAAGAGAAAGAGAGAGAGGGAGAGTTAGAGAGAGAGAGAGAGAGAGAGAGAGAGAGAGAGAGAGGGTGAGAGAAATACACAAAACCCAGCTGTTGTATAAGACTGGGAAGTGACCAGTCCCCCACTGACCAGTATTAACTGCATGTATAGTTATTACTATATAATAAGATGATATATATTATACTTATACATGTATTTGTATATAAATACACAAAGCCTACCTGTAGTACACGACTGCCCATTGACCAGCCCCACACTGACCAGTATTTACTATATGTATATATATATATATATATATATATATATATATATATATATATATATATATATATATATATATAATATGATGATATATTACATATATATTTATAAATGTTTGTATAAACATACACACCTGTAGTACACGACTGTCCACTGACCAGCCCCACACTGACCAGCAGGTAGCACACGGGAACCAGCGTGTGCCACCAGCGGTGTTGGGACGCCCGCGTTCTGTCCGCACACATCTCTCTCCGTGTCACTAATTCTCGCACAGAGTCCCGTCTATAATATATACACTTCTCCTTATTATTGGGTAGTATATATACGTCCTATTCCATGTACAACCTGAGGTATTCCAACGTATTCTCCTTGTTGGTTTGTGGTATATATATACGTCCTGTTCTTTGTACAGCCTGAGGATTTCAACTTTCAACTCCTTGTTATGGTGTGGAGTATATATATGTATACTCTTTCTTTCAGTGGTGTGTGTGGTCACATATATACCTTGTTCTTGTTTTTAAGGCTTGGTATATAGGTACGTCCGATACATTTATTTCTTCATACAGTGGTGTGTGTGGTCAGATATACCTTCTTCTTTTTACAGTGTGTGACCACAAATATACCTTCTCCTTATTATTGTGGTGTATATTTATAGATACGTCCTCTCCGTATAATCCTTCTTACAGTGTGTGGTCACATATATACGTATACCTTCTTGTTACAGTGTGGTCAATACGTCCTCTGGTTGTCGTGTCATAGTCATATTCCCCTCGTTACAGTACTGTAGAACTGCCGACTTCCCGGCTGCAGTCCGGGTTACAACCCGTATATGGCTGACACTGTCTTGGGTTCCGGGTGTTTGATCTTGTAAGTGTGTGTGTGTGTGTGTGTCAGTCAGGTGGGACCCTGCCAGCCCGCCTCCCGGTCACCTGTCTACTGTACTCCCCCGCACCCTGTAAATATATACCCTGAAACGTGACCTCCACCACCCGAGTCAGTCGAGCGTGACCGCCGCCCGCCGTGCGCCGCCCGCCGTACGCCGCCCGCCGTACACCGTACACCGTACACCGTACACCTTACACCGTACACCGTACACCGTACGCCGTACACCGTACACCGTACGCCGTACTCCGCCCGCCGTACACCGTACACCGTACACCGCTCGCCGTACACCGTACACCGTACACCGTACACTGTACGCCGTACACCGTACACCGTACGCCGTACGCCGCCCGCCGTACACCGTACACCGTACACCGTACGCCGTACACCGTACGCCGTACACCGTACGCCGTACGCCGTACGCCGTACGCCGTACGCCGTCCGCCGTGCGCCGCCCGCCGTACGCCGCCCGCTGTACACCCCCCGCCGTACGCCGTACACCGTACACCGTACACCGTACACTGTACGCCGTACACCGTACACCGAAAACCGCCCGCCATACACCGCCCGCCGCCCGCCGCCCGCCGTACGCCGCCCGCCTCCCGTCACCCGCCGTACACCGCCCGCCGTACACCGCCCGCCGTACACCATACGCCGTACGCCGCCCGCCGCCCGCCGCCCGCCGCCCGCCGAACCTCAAACCCCGGATCACTGTACCGTGACGAAGTTCATTTCATGGCGGTTATAATACCTGTGAACCTCCTCCACACTCCTTCTCGGATCAGGGGCCCGTTTAATAATCTAGGCGTACATGCAGACCCTTTTCTGTATGACAGAGGCACCCAGGGACGATTTGGGCCAACTTTATTCAACACTTATGGACGACCTCATGGACGACTGATACTTAGCGACCGAACTTTTATACATGTCCATGGTGCAGTCTTATATACGTCATATATACGCCCGATTCTGTTTATTGACGCCATTATCCAATTATTCCGACCTCTGCCACTTGGTGACATCAGTGGTGGCATATTTCATTTGCCATTAACCATCCAAGTCTGTATTATATGAAAATACAATCTTATATTACCAATTTATTTTATAAAACCTTTATAAAACCGGATTGAGTATAAGTTGATTAATTACACATAATAAACCATGCATTAAGTTGTTTTTTTACCGTTTTTCTGATACTTTTTTAAACTTTAAAACACCATTTCAATGAGTGTACAGTCAGCCTTACTATATAATCGCCTCCCCTCAGTGTTACTCAGCCGGATTAGCGGCCGCTCGGCTTGTGTAAGATGCTTTCAGTCCTGAGGGCGGGCGGCTGAGCGGGTGGCTGAGCAGGTGGTGGCCGCATTCACACTGCTTCTAACAAGTCGGAGTCGGGAGGAGGACTTCAAGCGCACAGAGACACTGGGGGGAGGCCGGGGTCGTGTACTAGCGCTTCACTGTGGGTAGAGTGAGGGTGGGGTGGTGGGGTGTTGGGGGGCGGTAGGGGGTGGGGTTGGGAGGTCGCGGGTGGCAGGTCAGTGTTGATGCACCAACACCCACAGGACGGGGCGGGCCCGCGGGTCGCAATTTTTTTTTTTGGTATCATATATACGCCTGGCATATATATATCGCACAGAGCATGTTTTATCTTGGATACGCCAGGCGTGAAAGACAGCCAAGTCGCGCACGTCTTCATATGGAAACTACCTCGTAGACGCACGACCGCACACGCGGATAAGAGGTGTATACAAATGTAAACAAAGCACGATACAGCCGATACGTGCGTTATCGGGATGGCGTATATATATGTAAAATAGTGGTTTTCGTGCAGTGTCACACACACACACAGACATATAGTAAACGCATACTTAATACAGATAAATAGTCAGTACTTACTGATATCTACAATCAGTCACAAACACATACACTTACAGTATTACTCATACTTATTACAGATAAATAGTCAGTCCTTACTGATATCTACAATCAGTCACACACACATACACTTACAGTAAACTCATACTTGTTACAGATACTGAGATAGATAAAAAGTAACTACTTAACAATATCTTATAGCCAGACACACACACATGCACATACAGTAAACTCGTACTTAATACAGATAGATAAGAAGTTACTCTTTACCGATATCTTATAGTCAGTCACACACACATAGACATACAGTAAACTCATACTTATAACAGATCAATGAGAACTTACCGATATCTGACAGTCAGACACACTCTCTCATACATACAGCAAACTCATACTTTATAACAGATAAATAATCTATACTTACCGATATCTGACAGTCTGTCACAAACACACATAGACATACAGTAATCTCATACTTATTACAAATAAATAGTCTATACTTACCGACATATCATAGCCAGAACCAAGATCAAAATGAACCGGCCAAAGGGACGAGCTGGGACATCGCCAAGAACTCCGGAACTGAAGGAGGAGAGAAAACAGAGAGTTGTTAACCACATCTTCACTACTTCTGTTCCAGTTCTATGTAATTTCTGTCAGAGTCGTCAAGCAGTATCACATTATACTATATACCCATGCCGTATATATACTGTAAATACGCACCGTTTCGCCATATAACGTAGAAATACTGTATGGACCACTGGTCCGTACACTAAAATACGGACCACCTTGCCATATACGTTTTTTAAAATATTGGTTGTTATAATAAAATGAAATTAATGATATTTTTTTTAATTTCGGCTATATAGTAAATATATAACGTCCGACCATGCTGTACAATTGACAAAACTCGATGGTAATTTAGAGTTTGTACGGAACTCGGCGTAAATGCCTCAGTCGGTACAAACTATAAATTACCATCGAGTTCTGTGAATTGTACAGCATGGTCAGGACGTTCCATATAAATACTGTACGGCCTGGCGTCCACCTACTACGATAGAGATTTAGACCTACCGATGTGGCACCGATACAAAAAGCAAATATCAGAGACATATCGGGAAGGTGCAATATTGTAGACAAATGTCTGGACATGCCACCTCACCACGCATCGTAAGGGGTGGATTGGTGAAAAAAGGTGATCATAGTCCCGTTATGCCCCGAGATATTACCAGGGCTAAAATGCATATCTTGAAGTGTTATCTTCATTTTTAGAAATACGATACACTTTAATTCAGGAAGAATAATCGAAAATGGTTCCCAGGCCACATAGAACAACTTTTTTTTTCAGGTACTCAAAGCTCAGTTCCAAGTCAAACTAAGAAAATATTGACTTAGACCCAATCACAAATCACCAATCCCAAAATTGTATTAAATTCTGACCAGTATCTCACATGTGATAAGTGAGACTAAAGGGGGGCGTCCACCAACCACAACAAGGCTACGACAATGGCTTTCCAACAAGGTCCACGACTAGCCTACGATTGGAAGGCTTGTTATAGCCTTGTCGTGGTTGGTGGACCCTAGTTCCCGACAAGAGTCTACGACAAGGCCACGACAGGCTGTGACCCGAAGCTTGTCAGAGGCCTTCCGACAAAGTTACGACAAGATCAAACATGTTTGATTTTGCCACGACTGGACCCTTGTTGTGGAGTGTTGTGGTTTCCTCGATCTCACTGTCGAAGTGTGACGGTACCATGGCGTAGACTTACACCAATAATATAGTTCTCCATTAACCTGAGATTTTAGCTTACAAAGTATGTTATGACAGTGATTTTTGATGGTAAATGAGATTATTATGATTGATTCTTAATAATCAGCATTGAATAAACATTCAAGAAACTTATTTCGAAGTATATGATGATTCAACCTCATTGTGGACAGGACTATTTTTCCGGAATCTCCTGCAGGAGATTCTGTCATGCCAGAATCTCCGGGTAGCTAATTCCAGGTGCCCTATACATTTCCTATGGAGATAGGTGAGTAATAAACATGGAGTGAATGAGGATTGTGAAATGAGGGGTATGGTGAGTCCCATGTACGACTGCACAACTCAAAAAAAAAATTTCTTAAAAATCAAGGGGGATCCGAAAATTAAATCCCCCACACCACTGATTTTTTAGGAAGGACTTTTGAAAAAAACAACAAAAAAAACAACAACCATGGAGTGACACTTACTATAATCCTTCTTCTTTGCAGCCTCCACTACGGACTGGGAAGTCTTATCAACGAGTTCAGGGTTCAGTTCGGTGTTGGGGGTGGTGGAGGAGGGGGCGGCAGAGGGAGGGTGCACCGCCGCTGGCAGGAACTCAGCCTTCAGTCCACACTGCATGTTGAAGCCCGACACCAGATGCGACACTAAAATAAAGAGTTAGTAGAAACTGAATGAGAGTTAGACTTGTCAGTGTTTATGCCACGAGGGGAAGGTTGTGTATTACCACGCGAAGCATTAGCTGACCGTAGTGAGGAACAGACCTGACCAGAGTGGCATAGACACTGACAAGTCTAACTTGAGTTTGATTTCATATTTATCCTACCCAGTCTCTATGCTTTTGGATTACTAAAATATAAATATCGATTGAACGACCAACCAAAGTCCAACTGGAACTTTTTTCGGAGCAGCTCACAATCTGGTTGCTGATTGGTCGATTTTTTATGCCCCTGGAGTCATAAATCACACTTTATGTCATGGCATGCCGCATAAGATTTGCCTATGTTATGCCTATGGACCGTTTTTATTAGGGGTAGGATAATAGTAAGTATCAATATCTCACAGGTTGTATACGGGACACTGAGACAAGTAGTAATATATAGAGAAATAGTCAGTGTGAATGGAATCTGTTCAGAGATATTTTGGTCAGAAATATTTACTGAGTTTGATGAACGAGGTAATTATTTCTTACAATAATATTGAAGAACAGATGGAAATCAGTCACACTCCCTGTGTCTCTTTATTATTTCATACATAGAAATCATTAAAATGACTTTTTGTAACTCACTAAATAGCAGAATTACAATGGTCAAGTGGTACGGAGGGACGTATGAATATTACTTCATCACTCTGAGACAAACGGAATTTGTCCTCCTGGTCAGTAAAAGTAAGACTAAGTGAATTACATATTTGTCAGGCTAGTTCAGTCTAGTTCAGGAGAATAAAATGATGGAAACTTAGTGAATCAACTTGAAAGCTGAGTTTAGCTCCTGGTGCCTGGTACTCCTGGGGTCCATTTAGTAAGAAGACCCATATCTGCACCTGGTACAAGGGTTACTGTTTAATGATATTCAAGTCTATTCGCTTAGACAGAATTAGCCGTCCATAAGGTCGTCCATAAATGTTGAATAATGTTGAACCAAATCGTCCCTAGTCCACTATGGCATTGATATACACAACAGGGTCCACATCTACAATCCTAGGAGGTGTTTTTAAATCTAAGAACTAAGGAAAATTGATCTTATCGTGGTCTTTGTTGCATTTTTGTTACCTAAAGTGATCAGTTGGTCCTAATCGTAGTCTTACAGTTTTTATCATTCTTTGCTTTAAAAACACCTCCCTCGACTATCAAACGGACCCCTGGGGTCCGATTAATAATCTAGGTTTGTACTATGAGAAAACGTGGTTACTGAGCCCGTACGGGTGGCTGTTCGAGGTCATTTTATGAAAAAAATACGGCCCGACGCCGCAGGCGGGAGGGCCGTATTTTTTCATAAAATGACCGAGAACGGCACCCGTACGGGCTCAGTCACTACGTTTTCTTATTACTATACACCTACAACTCGTTTTAAATACCGTTTTATCAACTTTCCTAGTCCCGGATTCAACCCCCGTTTCCGAACAATACCATTGACATTCACTACGTCCCGCTAGCGGTAAAAACTTGGCAACGTCGACGTGGAGCGGACTATGAAATCTATGACACAGGATCACCTGGAACTCTGGTAGCCAACGTAATTATGACGTCGACAACGCGAAGCGGTGACACGGGAGGCGATCGGACTTGTTGTTATCGATTAATGTCATATGTTTCAGCTATTTAAGCTGTCTTAGGTGAAAGCTATACGTTATTTACTTCGATATTGGACAATACAAACTTCCAGGTCATACAGGTAAGGCCAAGAATGTCTCTCAAGTTATGAATGGGAGAGAACTGCCATTCTGTTTGTTTGTTTTTGACACAGTCACTGCTCACGCTGTATCGCAATATTTTACGTTAGCGGGCCGTAGTGTCTGTAGCAGCGGGACGTATATTTTTACATGATAAAGCCTATATGGGAATCACTACGGCTCGCTGCACGGCGGGCCCGAACAGAATTTATACCATACCCTTAGCAGCGGTTAGTATATCATAGACGTTCGCCTACTAGGTGTATAGTAAATGTATGCGCTTTTCTGTATGCTATAGAGACCCAGGGATGATGTGGGTCAACTTTATTCAGCACTTATGAACAACCTCATGGACGGCTAATACTGTCTTAACGAAAGGACTTTGATATCATTAAACGATAACTCTTGTACAAGTTGCAGAAAAGGGTCTTCATGTAAGATCCTAGATTACTAAACGGACCTCTGGTTCTCTTTGATGCCACTAAGGGCAGGTACGCTGTACTGGGGTTTGCCCATATCAGATATTTTGACCAGCCTTACCTCTGACTGAGAGTTTGAAGGAGGCTCTGACATCTGGCTCGGAGTTGAGGTATCGGATGAAGAAGGTGGTCTCCTCGGCGTTACATCTGCTGAGTGTGACTCGTGGGTCGAAGGGTTCGCACAGCGTCTTCAGTACTGGGCGCCGTCCCAGATCTGAATTCTCTGGTTGCATCCCGGATGCTGCGGTCTCTACGGGAAGATAATGGAGAATGTTAAGATATTTACGCAAGTTTTATATAAGATACATGGAGGACGCTGTCCTAGATCTGAATTCTCTGGTTGCATCGCGGATGCTGCGGGCTCTACGGGAAGATAGTGGAGAATGTGTTTAGAAATTTAGGCAAGTTTTATATTAGAGACAAAGCGGACACTGTCCCAGATCTGAATTCTCTGGTTGCATCCCGGACGTTTTGGGCTCTACACCCTGAAGATAATGGAGAATGTTAAGAGATTTATGCAACTTTTATATTAGACACATAGCGGGTGCCATCCCAGATCTGAATTTTCTGGTTGCATCCCGGACACTGCGGGCTCTACGGGAAGATAATGGAGAATGTGATCAGATTTACGCAACTTTTATATCAGACATATAGTTGACGATGTCCCTGATCTGAATTTTCTGGTTGCAACCTGGACGCTGCGGGCTCTACGGGAAGATAATGGAGATTTACGCAAGTTTTATATTAGACACATAGCAGATGCTGTCCCAGATCTGAATTCTCTGGTTGCATCCCAGATGCTGCGGACTCTACGGGAAGTTTATGGAGATTTACGCAAGTTTTATATTAGACACATAGCGGATGCCCTCCCAGAACTACATTATCTGGTTGCATCCCAGACGCTGCGGGCTCTACGGGAAGATAATGGAGATTTACACAAGTTTTATATAAGACACATGGAGGATGATGTCCTAGATCTGAATTCTCTGGTTGCATCCCGGACGCGGTGGGCTCTACGGGAAGATAATGGAGAAGGTTAAGAGATTTACGCAAGTTTTATGTCATTTTTTCAAGTTATAATACTTTCCAGCTGAAAGTCCACCTGTACATTTTCAGGTATCATTACGATACAGATGCGTGTTGATATAACTTATCTTTAACTGGGATCTGAGACTGATTAATCATCATCCTCTGAAGGACTCACCTTTATAAGACTCTCCAGCTGAAAGTCCACCTCTGCGTTGTCAGGTATCGTTACGATACAGGTGTATGATGATACAACATATCGTTAACTGAGATCAGAGACTGATGATTAATCATCTCGCGTAGAACTCACCATTATAAGACTCTTCAGCTAAAAGTCCACCTCTGCGTTGTCAGGTATCGTTATTAAACGTCTTGCGTAGAACTCACCTTTATTAGTCTCTCCAGCTGAAAGTCCATCTCTGAGTTGTCAGGTATCGTTATTAAACGTCTTGCGTAGAACTCACCTTTATTAGACTCTCCAGCTGAAAGTCCACCTCTGCGTTGTCAGGTATCGTTATTAAACGTCTTGCGTAGAACTCACCTTTATAAGACTGTCCAGCTGGAAGTCCACCTCTGCGTTGTCAGGTATTGTGACGATACAAACGCATGTTGATACAACATATCCTTAACTGAGATCAGAGACTGAAGATCAATCGTCTTGCGTAGAACTTACTTTTATAAGACTCTCCAGCTGGAAGTCCACCTCTGCGTTGTCAGGTATTGTGACGATACAGACGTAAGTCGTATCATCTGTTGATAATATAACATATCGTTAACTGAGATCAGAGACTGACGATTATTCGTCTTGCGTAGAACTCACCTTTATAAGACTCTCCAGCTGGAAGTCTACCTCTGAGTTGTCAGGTATCGTGACGATACAGCTGTAGGTTGATATAACATATTGTTAACTGAGATCAGAGTCTGACGATTAATCATCTTGCATAGAACTCACCTTTATTAGACTCTCCAGCTGGAAGTCCACCTCTGCGTTGTCAGGTATCGTGACGATACAGACGTAAGTCATATCATCTGTTGTGACTACGGTCTCTGTCAGACTCCCGTGGTGACTGCTGATGTGCAGGACTTGTTTCTCCAACATGGGCGTGATTCCAGATATTGCTATACTGCCTGCCTTCAGGGTCGACGCATCCACGTAGCCTGAGGAGAAAATAGTGTTCTTTATCCTACCCCTAATAAAACCCGCCATAGACTTAACATAGGCAAATTTTATGTGGCATGCTGTGACATAAAGTGTTTTTTATGCCACTAGAGTAATAACAAAATTGACCAATCAGAGACCAGGATGTCAGCTACTACGAAAAAAGTTCCAGTTGCACTCAAAATGCCCATTCAGATGTTGCTAGCATGATACAAAATAATCGAAAAATAGAACTCACACCTGAAGTGTAGAGATGGGGTAGGATAAATACAGAACCGAGCTCGAGTTAGCCTGACTAGTTTTCAAGCCACTCCGGAGAGGTCTGCTACTCACTACACACGGCTATCGCCTCGTGTTGTGATACACGACCTGTCCGTCGTGGCATAAAAACTAATCAGGCTAACTCTTGTTCAGTTCTATTTAATTATTATCCATCGTATACAATACCCAATTGGTAATATATGGAGACTCAGTAAACCATGACCCATTGTATAAAACGTGTCTGATACCATAACTCTGGTATACGAATCCATATTTTTGGTAAACGGCCTCACAGCTGTGGTATATGGGAAAATAGTCCCTTTGTGCTATCGAGCAAAGAAATAGTCCCTATTCTTATATTCTTAAATATGGAAATCTTTGGGTTTAATCTATTCCAGAAGATAGATGATAAATACAACAAACGATGATTTTGTGGACAGGCGGTTCTGAAAACCACTCGAGGTTGACATCGTAATACACTCACAAGCGCTCGTGTATTACTACGCGTCAACCTCTCATGGTTTACGACCGCCTGTCCACAAAATCATTGTTTTATGGTCTATATCAACCATTCCCATCAGTGTTCAGAGCTAGGCAGCGTAACAGTGATTGCATACACAATATTAACTGGTTTCAGATACAAGTGGCAGTAATCTCCGAGGACAAGACGTGTAGTAATCTCCGAGCGATAGCGAGGTGATTACACAGAGTCTAGTCCGTGTTTTGAGAACACATTCTCGACTCTTCATACGCGCATCTGTTAACAAAGGGAGTCTCCATTTTACAACAAAAACCAGCCTCAGGTATTTCTTACAACATTCCATGCCTTTGGTAAGTTACTCGGCTCCTGATGTTTCAACACGGAAACAGAATCCCTGACAAATCACAGTAATTAAAAGCGGGTCTTGTGTGTGGTTGTAGCCACATCGTCCTAATCTGAGCAGGATGTTTCAAGAAGGGTCTCGTCTACATGAAAAGTAACATGATGTCAAAGTCAGAAACATTATTTTTCCTTGGGTAAAGGGGGGCGTCCACCAACCACGACAAGGCTACAACAATGGCTTCCCGACAAGGTCCACGACAGGCCTACGATTGGAAAGCGTGTTGTAGCCTTGTCGTGGTTGGTGGACCCTAGTTACTGACAAGAGTCTATGGCAAGACCACAACAGGCTGCAACTGGAAGCTTGTCAGGGGCCTGTCGGGGGCCTTCCGACAAGGCTACGACAATATCGAACATGTTCGATTTTTCCCACGACTGGACCTTTGTCATGGAGTGTTATGGTTTCCTCGATATCACTGTCGTAGTGTGTCGGAACCATGGGCACCTTTTTTAAGGCAAGCGGCAACGTCTACAACATGCCCCGACACCGCTGTCCCGACACTGCTCTTCTCACGACAAGGCTGCGATTGGAACTTTCATGTCGGCACTTGTCGTAGCCTTGTCGTGGTTGGTGGACGCCCCCCTTCATGATGATGAACTAAAATATGGTGGGTGTTACCTAGCCTTCTATGTAAGCCAGGGCCCTGTTTTTCAGTCATGAC
This sequence comes from Alentia gelatinosa, assembly GCA_950022655.1. Classification (NCBI taxonomy): domain Eukaryota; kingdom Metazoa; phylum Annelida; class Polychaeta; order Phyllodocida; family Polynoidae; genus Alentia; species Alentia gelatinosa. The sequence continues at coordinate 136,859,936 of OX465580.1, read as the reverse complement.
ATTATAGGTCAATGATACCGTACGATCGTCCAGCAAATCCACAACATTTTGGAAGACACAAGATGGCCGGTGTTCTATAGACACGATCGTAGTGCGCCACGGACGATCGCCGCTAAAAGTGTTGGCCGCTATGACAAGTATAGAATTGTTTTGGTTATATCTGCGGATCGGAGAGTTCCAGGCCAGTGTAGCCCTGGTGGCCAGTGTGGGACTAATATGTAATAAAAGTTACACTAGGGGTCGCCAGTTGTCAAAATTTCAAGCAGTTTAAAAATTACAATGACTTTGTTGTAGCCAAAGTGCAGTTATAAATTATTCAAATGAATCCTCAGCACTGCAAGGAGTTTGTGGTTTTTACAACAGTACAGTAAACTGGTTAGTAATGACATTTTGCCTGAATTTGGGTCGAGGTTCTGTGAGATCTTTTGGGTGGGGGGGGGAGGGGAAGGATAAAGCAGATTATAGAAATGGGATTAGCCTGAAGTTCCCTCGTTACCTTTACCCTTGACGCGTGTTGTTTTTAATATTACGTGTATTCATTCACAGATTATAGATGAAACCTATGAAAGTTTAAGGTCAGAGCTTGTATCACATCGAGTGTAGTAATTCACAAGGCGAGTGAACTATGTAGCTATTCAAACGAGATGGGATCGAGCTCTGACCGTAAACTTGAATAGGTTTCTGAATTTAACTCACCCTTTACATTGACACATGGGCTAGCCTTTGTGACATAATCCCCCATAGAGTTTTTTTTGAATACTCAATGGGCGTTGGATATGAGTTCCCAATGTTGAATCTATGGGGAAAAAATACCAGGGGTGAGATAAATAGACAACGATTATCTTTTGGACAGGCCGCTGCAAACCACAAGGGTTGACCCGTACACTGCACGAAAACCACCATTTTATTCATATGTATATGCCATCGCGGAAGTACATGTACTGGTTGAATATTGACTTGTTTTCATATATATATATACGCTCAGGGTTTATTTACGGATGCATCTTGGCTGTATTTAACTTCCGGTGTATATGAGAGGAAATATCCTCTCCCCCGCTGCCTCCCGCCCGTTTGTGTTGGTAGAAGTACAGGTGTCCTCAGTAGGAAGCCCTCCCCCCACCCCCCTCCGCCACCCCCTGCCACCTCCCGCCCACTCTCACTGAAGCCCTCTTCACTGGACGCTTATATCTGCCTACAGATGAGGCGTATATACATGGGGAATAGGACGACCTTATATATGCAAAAGTCATACTTATATACGCTGGGCGCATTCATATGTAAAATGGTGATTTTCGTGCAGTGGTAGTAATACAAGAGTGATGTGTAATACATCGTAAACCTTGAGTGGTTTACAGAGTTGACCATCCAAAAGCCATCGATTGTTTTATTTCTTACCCATGATCATTAATAACATTTTCTATTCCTAGAAACTTTATATTCCTGGAAATTCAATGAAAACTCTTTAAAAGCCGTAAACTATGGGTGTGGTTTACGACCACCAGAAACAATGGGTAGGAGGTTTACTGGGATTTTTTGTTTTATGAGTTCAAATTTTTATTCAGATCTTGTTATAGGCACACAGGCCTAGCATGCATGCACCCTGTGTGCTTTTTAGAATGTGCTTGCATATATACATCGCCTAGAGGTTAGAGTTGTCACATATTTACACTTCCAGCTTGCTTCCAGAAAACTATCCCTTCACCATCTGCGTGCTCACTGTGATAGTGAGAACAGAGCAGGGAGCCAGTATCTCAGGATCTTACAGGCATGCCCAGCTGACCATGACCAATCACTCAACACCAAACATACTATTTGCTCCTAGTCTTATAATTTCTTTTCAACTGTGGCCCCATACCTTTCCAATGGGGACTTTGTAACCGTTGGGTAAGAAGACAACTGGTGAGATGATAAATTCTTTGTTCGGTGATCTACAATCTGTGTATATGGGTACATCTCAATGTATAGAAAGGGGGATGACTTCTGAACACCGATTTACCAGTAGGATAAGGACCTGTATCACTATAGTCACCACATTAACTGAAATATTAAAAACATGAACACCAATTACCCTTGATAATCTCCAGCTGTGTGTATTTATTATGTACAAAGGGATAGAGGAGGCAAATTGCTGTATATATGTATCTTTAGATTTTATTGAATGTCCATTCCAGAATAAGATATCAATATCTAAAACAGTAAACAAGTAAAGTGAGGTACATTTTTTTAGTTTGATATATATGTTCCACAATTCCTTGGGATAACCGTAAAAAACTTTCAGGAAATTGACATGGATTTCAAGGCAAATTCTCCGTTATGCATTTGAGTATGAATTTAATCGAGTTATTGGTATATACAGATGTGGTAAAATGAACACACAGTGAGTTGTGATTTCAGGGGTGACAGAACAATGAGCTATGTACAGTGAGGTGAAAACGGGACTGTATGTATTATGTTTAAAACCAACGACTATAACACAATTATCTTCTATAATCACAGTAATACTCTGAGAACAAATTAGAATGCCTTTTGGGATGAATATCTTAATTTTATGCTCCCTAAAGTCTATATTCATATTCACATTTATTTACTATGTTGTATATATGTTGCGTAGAAGCGCAACAAAAAGGAAATGATTAATTCCTACAGGAAATGAGTGAAATTCTGTGTGTCATCGATTACACTCTTGTGATCTGTCTGTATGGTGTCACAGACGCCATCTAGACATGCCACAAAACTACTGAAACCGGTCCCTGGTGGTGATTGTACACACAATATTCCCTCAATTAAATTCCATAAGCACACCAAGGGCATATGAATCATATCTTCACCAATGAATATAGCATATCTATCTTGGATAAGCATTTGCATTGCAATTATACATATGACTGTAACCCATTCCTATCTTCTAAACCCAGGTGGCAGTTATCTATGTGTTGTCAGCTTTCACCTAAATATCACTCTGTGGTATTATATTTGAGTTTACCCTGAATGCACATCACTATGTTTCGATATATATGTAATCTGATATTCAATATGCTATGAATATATTATTTGTTATATCTAATATGTACTATGTAATTTGTTATATCTAATATGTACTATGTTTGTGCAGAATGATCTATGTCCAGGATTATTGTCATAAATCATGACTTAGGCTACTTCTGCGCATGCACTGAATTTGATCGCATATTTCATGCCCTGTGCCACTGGACAAACGTTGGAATTTATTCTGTCACTTGCTTTAACTTTTCTATGTCAAAATGGTCCGCAAATTGATCACTTGTTCAGCCTGTCATCTAGACTGCCATCAGTCCCTGTATCCAACCACCCCTACCCCTCCACACAGGCGCATTCATATGTAAAATGGTGGTTTTCGTGCAGTGTGTAGGCTGGTGCGATGTAGCGCCAGCACTCTCCAAGCACATCCCCCAAGGGGAGGACAAAAGGAGGAACTGACAAGTTTTCGTCAAAGACATAATTTTCCACAAGTTTGATGCGGAGTGATATGAATGAGGCGATAGCCAAGTGAATATCGCATAGCATTTAAAGAGTTGGAGACTTTGACCAAAACGAGTTTCTTTTTGCATTTATCTAACCCCTGTTAATATGAGATATCTCTAAGATAAGAGTGAATATTAGATATCTCTAATATAAAAGTAAATACATCATATCGTTAATACATGGAAATGGATTAGTTTTGGACGTTTTCAAATGAAGATCAGGGACCCGTTTTTTAAGACGGGGTAATTGTAAATAACGACCGTTTTGAGGCCCTAGTCTAACTATCATACATTTGGTGATGATTATCGAACCCTTGTGGTCAATGGTTGTTGCATTTATTTTGAAAACCATCTTGAATGTTTAATAATCATTATCAACGATTATCTCGTCAAAAAAATGGGTTCACAGAACCGTTTGTATTGTGTGGGACTAAACCTAGATGGCGCCACGATGACCAGAGGTTGTAGTCTCATGTTCAGTATAGACATCTGACACTAGGCGGCACCATCATCTCTGTGGTACGGAAGGTTTTGTACACACAAATCTCAGTAGAATATGAGGTATAGGATATTGATGCAGAAATACTATATGCACTTATAGACTGTGGTATAAAGCATCATAGATTATAGTAAAACTGGATGAGTTTTAATCTTTGCCACCGTATTCCACAACTGGAGTTTGGCATAGTGACTTCATGAGGCAAAGCCAAGTGAAGTCCGGAGCCAAAACTCCAGGCGTGGAATCATTGGCCAAGATTAAAACAAATAAGGTTTTGATTTTATCCTATCCTGTCTCCCCGATTTTGGAATATTTTGTGATAACAATTCTGTATACCACTAGTGGCACATAAAACTCTGAATGCCAGTCAGCGTGGCATACGGAAACTCAATGTTAAGCCTATGGGATTTTATATTAGGGGTAGGATAAAGAGCAAAACACAAGTTGACAGGAACTAGCTTGGTACCCTATAAACCAGGTGGCGTAGTGTCTCCCAAGTGTTCAATAAAAGACTCACACTAACCGCCAGAGCTTCACTATGGTGGCTCTGGTCGGGTTAAATCCGTGGCCACCTTGAGCCAGTTGGCCCATGCCCGCCTGTGTACTTCTTAAAGTTCTGTACCAGTCTTTGGTTTGAGACACATGTGATTTAAAACGACCAACCCCTATATCGTAGCTCAGCACAGACAGGCTTTGGTTGCCAATCTTTGAAAGACTTCCCTACTGGTATCCTCCTTTCACAGCCTGAACTTTACATAATGTGAATTCACTCATACGTACAGAAACTATGGGTGAAATGTCACCACACTGGCAGCTTTCTCCTTCTTACCACAAGTTTAGTACATTTGTGTCAAAGATGGAAATTATGATTAATTCTGGACGAATAAAGATACCTAGAGAGTACCTGATAGTGTTTGTTTGATTCAGAGCTCTTATTAGAAACTGTAAAATTGACCCTGTGCCCTCTACGACAAGCCATTATAAAACTCAGTCCTCTGTGACAGGCCGTTATAAGACTCAGTTCTCTATGACAAGCCATTATAAGACTCAGTCCTCTATGACAAGCCATTATAGGACTCAGTGCTCTATGACAAGCCATTAAAAGACTCATAAAATACACAATACTCCATAAGTTTGGATGGGCTGCAATCATCATCGAGGCAATTCTCAATGCAGTTCTATATGAGCTCACTTAAGCAAGTTATTTGACTCAGTCCTCTATGGCAAGCCATCATATGACTATATACTGTAGCCGTTATAAGACTGATTCCTCTATGACAAGCCATTTTATAACTGAGTCCTCTACAACAAACCATTATAAGACTGAGTTCTCTACGACAAGTCGTTATGATACTGATTCCTCTATGACAAGCCGTTACAAGACTGAGTCCTCTGTGACAAGCCATCATAAGACTGATTCCTCTACGACAGGCCGTTTTATGACTGATTCCTCTATGACACATTATATGAATGAATCTACAAGTGGCCCGCTGTCTCGCCGCGGATAGTCCATGATTGTGCTGCTACGCCGGCGGTCCATCATCGCTTTGTTGTCGTATTCGGTCTCGGCGTACGTCGGTAGTTCAGATGAGGCACCGCTCATTTTGCGCATGTCCATCACAGTGTCCATGCCCACACTGCTGCGCCGACGGTCCAGCACCAACTTACTCCTCTGTTCTCCGTCCAAGTAGATGTTTCCCAGGATCGAGAAACCCGGCTTGCCATACGTCCAGTCCTCAGGCTCCGTCTCCTCCTTCCTCTGATGTTTGCGACTGTACGAAGAAACAAAACGTCATATTGTAAAGTCCCAAAACACTAGTCTGTTTACAGACCACGCCGCCTTAGACTTAGGATCCATAAGGGTCTAACAGAGCATGGCTCCCATTTGCCTGTTCCCACTGCCTGATGGGAGAAATGAATCTCATGATTGGCTGTTCTAATTTTAAGACCTATGCTTGAAGAGTAATACTCCGGTTACTGGCAAATCACTCAGGGTTGTTTAGTACCAGCGGAGGCAGGAATTCCTGAGTCAAAATGGCAGCGCATTTCACAGTCTTAGTTTGAGTCTGTGTGCCCTCGCCCTGGCGACAACAGAATGTACTAGAGTCTACCAAAACACTCACTCTCCTAGCTGAGATTTTGTGCTCTATTTCCTGCGATCGCTAGTATCTCTGCCACAATCTGCCTTTTGGTCTGCCAGTTTTTCGAATATCCTAAATTTTTAGTGCTTTGGGGAGTATTTTGTGTTCTACTTGTATGTAGAGATGCACATATAAATGGTAGACACTCATTTTGTTATTTGTTATATCAAATCAGGCATAATATTAGGGGTACTTTCTTCAATCGAAAGCACCTCATGTGTTGCAGGGTTTTGTTTGTCAACACAATACATGTGGTCACTCAAAGGGGGCAGTCTAATCAAATGTGGATTCACATTATAAAGTGGTTTAAAGCTGAAAAAGTTACTGCTGTCTGTGAAGCTCATTTAACAATTCTTAATGATTCGGTTAGTTATAAATTATCTAAGGGGGGGAATAGGATGAAATAAGATCAGGAGCAATGCGAATAGACCAGAGTATTCTAGATATGTGCTGGTGTATAAAAAAACAAATGATTGTGTACTAAGATGCTACATACCGATATTTTACAGCTTGTCACACTCACACAAACATGTTGGGTACACTCATACTTATTACAGATAGAAAAGAAGTCACTACTTACCAATATTTTACAGCTTGTCATACTCACACATACATGTACAGTGAAGGCAGAACGCGTATTTATTACATATAGATATGAAGCTACTACTTACTGATATCATATAGTCAGTCACCACACACATAAACATACAGTAAACTCGTACTTAATACAGATAGATAAGAAGTCACTACTTACCGATATCTTATAGCCAGACACACACACACATGCACATACAGTAAACTCGTACATGATACAGATAAATGAGAAGTAACAGTAAACTCATACTTAATACAGATAGATAGGAAGTCACTACTAACCGATATCTTACAGCCAGACATACACACATACACATACAGTAAACTTGTACTTAATACAGATAAATAAGAAGTTACTCTTTACCGATATCTTATAGTCAGTCACACACACACATACACATACAGTAAACTCATACTTGTTACAGATACTGAGATAGATAAAAAGTAACTACTTAACAATATCTTATAGCCAGACACACACACATGCACATACAGTAAACTCGTACTTAATACAGATAGATAAGAAGTTACTCTTTACTGATATCTTATAGTCAGACACATAGACACATACACATACAATAAGCTCATACTTGTTACAGATACTGAGATAGATAAAAAGTAACTACTTAACAATATCTTACAGCCAGACATACACACACAGACATACAGTAAACTCGTATATATTACAGATAAATGAGAAGTCAGTACTCACCGATATCATACAGCCAGACACACACATATATGCACTTATAGTAATCTCATACTTATTACAGATACATAGTCAGTACTATGGAGAAACCAAACAAGAGTTAGTCATGTTGTTGTTTATCGCACGACGGCAAGATCGCGTATTACTGCGCGAGGCGAAGCCGAGAGCATTAATACGCGATCTTGCCGGAGTGCGATGAACAATAACACGACTAACTCCAGTTTGGTTTACAATTTATCCTACCCTGCCCGTCTAAATTACTTCTACATTAATAAATGATGTCATTTGTCAAGTGTATCCCACTAGAGCGATATTTTTCATTTTTCTGAACTCCAGACCGAATACAGTGACCCAATGTTAAACCTATGGAGTTTTTTATTAGGGGTAGGATAATTACCGATATCTTACAGTCAGACACACTCTCACCTATATACAGTAAACTCATACTTATAACAGATCAATGAGAACTTACCGATATCTTACAGTCAGACACATACACACATAGACATACAGTAAACTCATACTTAGTGCAGATAAATAGTCTATACTTACCGATATCTGACAGCCAGAACTGCGATCACAATG